>JAPMOB010016812.1:0-24827 GCA_029875015.1 Lepomis gibbosus | reverse complement strand
AGAAGTGTTTCAGTCAGGGCTAAGTGAATAGGCCCGAGGAGGACTCGGCTGGATGCACCACCCCTTCAACCTACCTATGTTTTCACGCAATTGCATGCATGTGTGTGAGTGTTCAGTTGTAAGCAGTTAATCAGTTGCAGGATGTCTGTGACTGTGCCCCCCATTTGCTCATGTGTTATTGCTGTGTAACAGATTCTTGCTAAAATTATGGGCTCTGTCACTGACCACTCCCACTGCAACCCTTTGTCCCATCTCCCGACCCCCTGTTGGCCCCTTCCTCTGAGCAGCTGACTGCAGCTGTATGTCCAGCCTCAGGATTACATTTTGTGCAAACCTTCTTTCTGTAGGACTTTTAATTATTAATGAATGGTGTTAATTGTAGAGATTTTCACACTGAACCCTTGACTTTCAGGGATGAGCACTTGCACACACACATGCATTCAAATAAGGAACTTCCTTTTGCTCACATGAGCATAGGGAAAATATTCCTGAGGGATAAATAATGACTTCCACTTTTTTGGGGCAAAAATAGACCTCAGAAATGATGCAAAATAACAAACTCAGTGAATGATCTCATCCAGTTGCTCTTGGCATCTGGCTAAAGTAAGCCTGCCGTTATACATCTGTAGTTGGGTACATCGTTCCTCTTTTAGTTTGGCCTGGGATATTATCTGTACATGCCCTTACATGTACAAAAAACTGCAGCGCCACAGTGGTGTTGCATAAGAAATGTGTACTGTGTGCAGACAGGATGGATTACTTGTTATTCAATGGTGGGGCATCTAAATAGTGCTTAAATCTCTAAATGGCTCATGATGGGTTGTAGTTGAATACCTGCTATGGTTAAAGAGCACTGGAACTTGATAACAGGTACTGAATATGAAGAAGTACTAGGATCTTATGCTAAGGGTTTACAATGAGAGCAATGGTTTAAAGTCGTTTTTGTGTCTTGAAGATATTTAATGTGATTCATGACTGGCTATGGGGAAGTGGTGACTTACTCATGTACACATCAATGTGACCAATGTTTGCAGACACTGGGCTTGAAACTGTCTGCCTGATATATCTAATTGTTGCTGAAACAACTGTGAAATTAAGTAAAAATTGCTTCTAACTTCAAATTTCATACAAAATACAACAGAAAGTGTCCAATTAGTCCCAGGGCAACTGTTTGTATATGTGAAGGGTGGTTTGCAATACATCAATAGCATTTTCATTTGTCAGTTTTCTTTTCTTCTAAGATTTAAACTTCAGTTCTGCCCTCAGACCTTTTAAACACAAACAGTAGTTGTTTGCGTTTGCTGTTCGGCACAGACGGCTTTAGTCAGGACAGTCTGCCATTGATCCACCAGGCTTTTCACACCTTCTCAGATTCCCAGAAGTCTTTTCACTGATGTCTAACAGACCTGCTTATGTTTGAGAGAAGGGAATGAAAACATACTATTTTGGAAACATGGTGCGTTTCAGTTTAACAACTGACCTCTATCTGAGAAAAGTTAGATGGAATCTAACTTTGATCACATTGTGCCAGAATGCTTTCCTGATTAAAATGTGGAGATTTCTCCTGCTGCCCTCATATTTCTGATGGCTCAAGTTACACATCCATACTTAATATTGCTCTATTTATGTTTATTCAACCTGTTTAATTTCAGCATTAACGCATTGTTGTCATGTCTTTCAGGATCCTCAAACTCATCAGCATCTCCCAGTTTGCCCAGTAGAACCAGCAGTGCCACCAGCTGTCCTTCCACAGCTCACAGAGACTCTGGCAGCGACATAGAAAGCTTCCTAAATGCAGAGCCCGGATATGACAACGTTTTCAGAAAGGTCAGACTCACTCCTGTCTCTTTGTAGCTGGGGTTCGGTGGGATAGCTTCGCCTCCAGGACAGACAAACTGGGCTTGTGAGTTGTGGGCTTGGAAGTTTGCAAGTTGAGTTAGCTAAAAAAAAAAATCACTCGGTGCACTTTTTGAAAATCAATGTTGAGGTGTATTAACCAGTTATTACAGAACCAAACTGCAAAACTATCAATAAATAAATGTAAAAGAATAGACATTGTGTTAAGTTTGATTTAGCAGTGAATTCAGGGTTCGTTTCACCAAATCATCTACTGGCTGGAGTCCAAACATCCAGCTCACTCACGCGAAACAGCAAGACTATATTTTGTTTGCCCCTGCAGCTAGTCCTATAGGGATTATACAGTATATATGAAGTAGCTATTTTGTCAGTCTGTGCTTGGCTTTTTATTTATCAGCACCCCGAGGCTGAGATGCCAAACATCTACTAAGCATCTTTTTAAGCCGGCAGCTGTACACTGCTGCTGGGGAAGTGCAAGCTGTGGTCCCTGCTGTCACTCTGCTGATGTTGAAAGTCTGTTTGAAGTCAGCCGCTCCTTTGGTTAAAGTTGAATTACTTGTATCTCTCAGTTTCTGCAGTGTTGAGCACTTGAAACATGCTCGTGGTAATGTGAACCAAATGTACTTTTTGTTGTAAACAACAATGGAAAAATTCAGTGCAGATAATATCGGCTGCCTGGGAATATACAGTATGAGGCTGTAGATAGACTGGGATGGGCAAAATGTGCCATGCCGTTCACAGGCTTTGATCCCACACAAAGACCACAGCAGGAAACTTCACCTTCATTAAGAAAGAATTAATCTCTTCACTGCACTCTAAAGGGAAATTGTCTTTCTTTTGCAAGATACAATACTGTATTTTTTCTGTAAATTAATGGGTAGAGAAACTGTTTCTTAACTCCATAGAACATAGCATGGATTCCAGTAACATGTCAATTTATCATCTCCATGTGTCCATGAACAAGACATTTTAACTTTAAATGATGACGTATTACAGTATAGAAGGATCCGGCATCATCTAAATGCCTAAAACATAAAATGAAGATTAAAATTCAGCTGAATCCTACGCCAAGCTCTAAAGCTTAAGTCATGTCATTCACAAACATGCACTGCAGTAACATGGACTCTCTCCTCTAAATGTATACACACATACCCCCCCACACACACAGAAATGCATGTGTTGCCCTAATCCCAGAGGAAGTCTTGTCTGCATCATAAAGCAGATCTTTCATTCCCAGCTCTCCAACAGAAGCAGCTCTATGCTCGGCTCTCACACTGCAGCTGGCAGTACAATAGGCCCAGTTAAAGCTCACACCTACAAATTAGCTCTAAATGGACTATCCCGTACCTGTGTGCGTGCATGCAGGAGTTCTTTCCCACAAGACCCTGACTAAAGAGAATTTGCCAATACTATTAATTATTTTTTAGTGGCATTATTATATTATATTATAATATAACTTATATACATACATACATACTATATATTCTTATATATATATATATATATATATATATATAGTATATTATCTATACTTATATTCTTATATTCTTATATATTATATAAGTTATTTCCTGTGAAAGGTTTGTTTCCACAAAGTTGCCATCATTTATTGGTGTTTGTTTTAATGTCAGTGTTGCTATAAAGTGGCTCTGGCTCATTATCCCTACGCTTTGCCATTTGGTCCTCATTATACCCATTCCTGTGGGTTAAACAGCTCTCCAGCACTATCTTAATTCATCGCATGCTTCAGTGAAGAAATGCTGATGGATATACAGCGCGATAGGCTAGGTAATCAACAATAATTTGAAGGACATCTATTCTCTCCTCTTTTATTCTATTCAATTTACTCTATTTTATGTCATTATATTCTTCATCTATGTGTGTAATAAAATAGTGAAGTCGGCCCATAGATTAGAAGTATTCCCCTGTTACTGCAGCTGGAAGACCAAAAAGTTTTTCCTGTGTTTCTGGGTTAAAGGTTCCACTTCCTGTGTGGCCCTGTGAGCAAGGCATTAACACTGGACCTATAGTTCACTTTCCTGTGGAGCGTTCCATGAATGAATATAGGAAACAAGGGAATAATAATAATAAATAATAAATAACCATTTTAGAGTTTGGTATTGAGTTCACATTTTTTTATTCATTTACGAATGAATGAATTCTTTTGGTTCATGATAAACCATCACGTTTAGGTGGTGTGTCTTTTACTGTGACAGATCCCTATAGCAATGATCGGCAGTGAGGCTTTTTAGTGATAATAATATATATAATTCTTGGTGTCTGCAGAATGAGGAACCAGTGACGGGAGGAGACAGTGCAAGCGAGGTTTCCGTGTCCTGTTCCTCCACAGACGACACCGCCAGTGTCGGCCCGTCCAGCTCCAGTCCCGAGGGCAGCCAGGGCCTGGAATGCAGCTGGAGCCCAGAGGAGGGCGTCAAGACCGGGACTACTGCCACTGTAGGACTGGAAAGTGGTGGATCAGGAGTAGGCGCAGGAGAAGCTGAAGAAGAGGCCAAAGACAGAGTAACAGAGGTGCCGCGGCGCTCCTGTCTCCTCCGGAACAGCCTCCGCTCCCTGTCGCCTCTTCGCCGCCACAGCTGGGGTCCTGGAAAAAACAACGGGGGTGACGCAGAGATGAACCAGAGGAGGTGAGACTGAGAAGGGTACTGGATGATCTTCTTTAAGATAAAGAACATCTAATTACATTGTGGATGGAGTTGGATTGATTGTAGGGATGTTACTCTTTTGTCCTGGACATTGGCTGCTGGTGTTAGTAAGTGGGTGTCAGTAGACCTGATGTGTGCAGATGTCAGTATTATAGAGTTGTTGATGTCGCTCCGTCTGTGCTATGTTGAGTGTTTTCTCCTGCTGCGAGCAGCTGTGTGGCCATTTGTGTGGTATTGGTAGGGAGCTACCAAAATTGAACACACACAGATGCACGCCTCACGTACAGTTGCACACTTGCATCAACATGCACAATAGTCATCAGTTAACACATACTACTTCACACTTACATTGACACACTGGCAACACTAATGCAGAGCACATTAAGAATAAGACCTTGACATCTAGTTTGTGTGCTGTACTAGAAGAGCGGCCTGTTGCAGACTGCTGTAGAGTAGTTGCCAGGCAATGAAAGGCCCGTGCCACGATGTTTGGAGTGAAAACAGAAAGACAACTGCTTTAGACTTTCATCAGCAGCTATTTTTAAGCCAATCAAGTTGAGCAGAAACAGCCATTACCACCAGCTTTTATATGTCACTAATGAGAAAAGAAGCATTTTTTTTTTTTTTTTTTTTATATCGAAGGCGTGACACACCTGGAGCACATGTGACGTTTGCAAAGCAATTAAAACAAACCACTTAGACCAAAGTTGCTCCTGCTGCTAAAAGTGCATGCTCTGCGAAGCACAGGAATTGTCCTGACATTTCTGTGACTATTGCTGCCTTCTAAAGGGGTTGTGTTGACCCCTCGAAATTTTCTGAAGTTTTTTAGTGGTTGAAAATATTTAAATATTGGAAAGATGTGGAAAAAGCTAGCTTCGTGATGTCCAAAGGTAACAAAACCCACCTACCAGCACCTCCAAAGCTCACTAATTAACATATTTTATCTTTTGTTAAATCGCTACAAAAAATATCTCCCAGCTCCAGCTTCATATTTAATGGACAGATATGAGAGTGGTGTGATTCTTCTCATTTAACTCTCAGCTTGGAAGGAAATGAGTGAACATTTTCCAAAGTGTTAAATGATTGCCTTAAGACCATTATTCTCAACAAATGCCATGTTTTCACTCCTCTAACATGATTGCTCGAGCTTTATACACACACACACACAATATATATATCTAATGTACCTAAAGGATTATGGTCCCATCAGCAAATATATTAGTTCATTCATTCATTCATTATGTTCTAATTGACCTGCCATCCCCTCACATCCCAACTCATCTCACCCATCATCCATCACTTCCTGTCTCTATCTCATCCATCACCTCCAGTTCCATCCGTAGCCCTGGTGAGGGGAAGCTGACCTTTCACAGGAGAAGGTACTTATTAATCACATTCATCAGTTCATGTGTTGTTATCATTGACTTGTTGCTAGATGAAGTGCAATGGCAAATCCACGTAGGTGTAGCCTTTGTCGTCCTCCCAATTTTTTATGTATTCTTGCTGAACCTACTGCTGCATCAAGCTCAATCCCTGTAGGCAACTGCACTGAAAAATTTTGCTCTCTTTTCACCCTGTTGGAATGCGCAAGGAAAATGATGGCTGAGACACACTGGCGTTTTCTGTGCAGTGGTAATAACAATCAGCCACACGGAAAGAAGGGATTTTAGCTCTGGAGGCTCAGAGGACTGTACTGGCAAGAGAGTGAGAGGAATTTTTTTTTCTTGTTGTTATAAGTTCCTGGAGGGAATGTTTCAAGACTCTGAAGGCATCTGCGGAGTTTTGAATTTAGTCCTGGAGAAGACACTGTGCCACAGCAGTAAAAACAAGATGCAGAATTGTCATTTAATTACTTTTTAGTGTACTCTTATGTTTAATAATGATCCCTTACATGTGGTTTAATAATTTAGATCTGGATATGTTCTGCGCAGGATTTTTTTATTGTTGAAAAATAAAGTTGTCAGTGTTCTCTGGAGTACAAATTGTTGACATAAAACATACTTTCTTTAACATTTCTGTGCTGCAAATTCTTGTTACATATCAAGTGACATATGATATCAGGACATGTATATAGGGGTGGTGATGGCGCAATGGAAAAGACTATGCCTTTGGTGTGAGAGACCCGGGTTCAATCCCCCATTGTGTCCCTGAACAAGACACTTAACCCCTAGTTGCTCCAGAGGCGTGGGACCTCTGACATGTGTAGCAATTGAAAGTCACTTTGGATAAAAGTGTCAGATAAATAAAAATGTAATATAATTATTATTTATTTATGGATATTTTAAGCACAGTAAACCCCACTGGTGAACATCTTTCACTGCTTTAAGGTGCACTTGAATGTTGACTATGCACTTTGTTTTTACACAAATGAAGTTTGTATAAATTATTAGTTAATTTGATTTGATAATCTGATACGTATCAGCCGTCCTCTGTATCTCTCTCTCTTATGGTCAGAAACAGCACCTCTAACCATTGGGCCAAATCTTTAACGTTCAATTTGCTACCACAGCAGTGATTTCAGATAGTAGTTCATGGTACCTTGGTTCTTCTGACACTATTGCATTTCTGATATTCCCTGCCTGCTATTAACATTGCCACAACACTGCAGCAAGAAATTAAATTAACTCGTCAAATATAAAAACTACAAATATGTTAAGTTGATCCCTTAACTGCGTCCTTTTCACGTCCCCTTCTACCTGCTTCAGTATTACTCTGCCATACTTCCCATCACTCCACTTTATGTCCCATCTCCGTTCTTCCCCTGACTAACCCCTCCACTTCACACTTTGCTGTCAACTGGTCCCCTCCTGATGTTCCCCTCAGCCACGATGTGGAAGTAGTTAGTTCCCCCAGGTACAGTGTGTTTGTGTGTGTGTGTGATGTTTTGTTTTTCTTCCTAAGAGCACATGACCTACTTTGAATAGGGTGTATTTACATGCTGCTTTAATTTGCATTCGTTTTTGTGGGCGTGTGTGCATGTGTTTTAGTGAGTGACCAGTCAGTCAGTAGCTTCCTACAGCAGAGAGCTGCTGGTGGTGTTCATGTTTCAGTACAGAGGACCTTGTGGCTCTTCAGGATATTATGAAATAATACTGGCAAGAATCAGGCAGGCAATATGACAGATATAGTCATCTACATTCACAGCCCTGAGGATAGGTGAGTGCTCTTCGACGCTGATCACTGATAATCACCAAGTCATTATTCTTTTGGTCCAGTTTAGGTTAGTTATGTTTGAATGTGTTGGACTGATGGATAATGGACTGCCATACAAACCCAAGATCTGGAGATAAGAGAGATTTACTGCTGGAGCTTTAACTATCACAGAGTCCGTTCTGAAGCAAATAGAGCTGCACCCGCGTAGCATAGCTCATCCTGAAATGTAGCTGTAGTTTTCCTCGCCATAATCATTGTATTGGATTTTTCAAGGCCTCTTATTTCCAGTCATAGATCGATGTAATTGGGTTTGTAAATCACAACTGCAGAGCTCTCTATGCTGATGCTGATGTTGGAAGTCATTTACCGCTGCTTCAGTCGTAAATCTGCTCCAGAGCCCAGTGATAACTCAGCTGGCTAAACACTGTGCAGGACCAGCTGTGTGTGTCTCTGTCAACAGGTGCATGTGTGCATGTCTGCGCGTGTGTTTGTGTTTGTGTTGTAGCTCGGTGTGTAACCTGAAAGCTGTGACGAATAGTTCAGAGAAACTAGTGAAGTGTTTTGTTATGTGTACAGTACAGCCATTACTTCTTTAAGGTCATCTATCTCTGCCTTCTGCTTGTCCATACAGCTACAGCCTAGAGGGGCTCAGTGGTGGCCAGGAAGAGCTGAGGGGTCCCACAGCCCAGGGGCCCCGAATCGTGGAGCCTTCAAGGATGCCCCGACATGACAGCGATGACAGGGGCTCTCTGGTTTCTCTGACAGAGGAGCAGGAGGAGCTCGGGGAGCATGACAGACTACATGACCCGGTCAGCTAACACACACACACACACACACACACACATCAGGAGAGGAGAGTGAACATTATGCTTTGCTTATACACAAACAAGACTTACAAATAGACTTATAAACAGTCAGGAGAACTTTGAAACTTGTCAGTTTGGGGATTAGTAAGAATTAATAAACATAATTTTGCTCAGGCGGCTTCTCTCCTGCTCTGAATTTAAAACAAATAGTGAACAAAACATGTCAAATCATTTGTGTAGTTTCCCTTTTTGTTTTACCGTTCCTGTTTCCATTTTAGTTGCTGGTAATGTTTTGTTCCACGTTATCTCTGCCTGGTAATGTGTCCTTCTTTACATTGTCATGCACTGTGTATGACGCAGTCTTGTGTCTCTTGCTCCAGAAATCAAGGCGGTATAGGCCTCTGCGAAACAGCTGTCCTCCCATGACCCTCCCCCTCACCAAGTCTGTATCCATGCTCGCCATCAGCCAGAGAGACATTGATGGTGAGTGACAAGTTGTGAGGCTTCTTTTCTGTTTCTACCTTCAGTGATCCATTATAATTACATAACATCAAGCCTCTCTGACCTCTTTATCAAGAAATGTCCTTCACATGCTCCTATGTTTTTAATATCAGAAGCCCCTGTGTGCAAAAGAAGCACAGTCACAGTTATGGATGTAATGAGAACTGTCACTATATACATGAAAAACAATATCTAGATTCCACTATGATTTCCTAAAATCAGTCCCAACAATGATGAAACAGTTAAATATGGAGAAGAAAAGGTATTAGGTATGTGAGGGGAGGAAGTTGAAGTGTGTGTTAGATCAGTAACATTGTAGTTTAAATACAGATGGATCCATTTTCTCAATTATTTAAAGGCCATACACGCATCCACATGTCCGGGTCCCGCTTACACAGGTGTTTTCACTTATTTGCTTGATTAGACCTCTGTGTAAGTACAGACATCTGTCTGACCCGCTGATTGAGGGTTATGCCTTTATCATGCTTATTGGTTCATTAAGTTCTGTGACGTCATGTAACTCGGCGCAGCGCAGCGCTCTAGTTAGTCAGAATAAGTAAAAACACCTGTGTGAGTGTGCGGGGGCTTTAAAAGATTTCTTGATGTCATCACTACTTAATTTGTCAGGTATTAAAGTTTATGTTTATCGTGACATTTCTACCTCCTATCCGCTATCCTCACTGTTATTATAAAATTACTTAATTTTAATAAGTGATCAGTTCCTGCTGTGGTTCTTTCCTTCATGCCCCCTCCCAGCGGTGGGATGCCTGAGACGTAAGAGACGGATTTCCTTCTCTTTCAACCTTTCCCCCATGCTCACCAAATCAAAGTCTCAATTCATATATGGGGACTCTTCATCTAGCGATGATGAGGATAACATGAGTAAGTAATGTACTGTAAAAATAGCTGCAGTAGAAAATAGCTGTGTTGTCAAAATCAGAACTGTAGCACTTCCTGTTAAAAGTCCTGGATTTGTTAAAGAGCTGCAACAAAGTTGTCAGTACTATTCATTATGTAAATAAGAAAGTAATGACGGCTCATCCTGCAGAAAAGGGTCTAGTTCAAATGGTGGTAAGCAGTGCAGCCAAACAAAAGTTATGTTTTGATCAAGGAACACAATTGCAATCTAGACACACTCAAATATTACAAACTACTAGTTTGCAAGTACCCAGAGTTTTTGTACCCATGTGCCCACCTGTAACCCGAAATATAGTAAGACCTCCCTCCTATGCTATCTCCAGGAACTCTTTTTGTAATCACCCAGACTCTACATATAATAGATGAAGATAAGGTCAGCTGAAGGTTAAACTGGTTATGCTAAAAAACAAAATTAAGATATTCAATCACAAAATACACATAATGGATTGTATTGAATATCCCACTAAATTATGCGTACACATGCAGCCTTAAGTTAAGTGCGACCTTTTAGTCTTAACAGTTTTGCACTGGCTCCTCTCTGCATTATTTACACTTTTGCAATTGCAGAAAGATATGCACTTAAGCCTGAACACAGCTAGATGCTGAAGGGCGAGGAAGCCCAAAAGTTCAGCTACAACAAACTTGTCATAGAGAAACCGCTCATTACTGCTGATATTAAGTTGCTTGCAGTATAAATGTGCAATTAGAATGAGCTTGTAGTGAAATTATTTGTGTAGAAAACCACCTTTCACCTAGTCAGCAGGCCTTGTGTTAATTCCTGTTGATGACATTAAATCATCAACTAAATAAGACCTTGGCTTCTCCTGTCCCTTAACCAGCCCAGTATTTAGCTGACCTTTACTTAGATTACTCCCTGTTTTGTCTCTTTGCAAAAATAAAACCGAGAAAGAGGGGAAAAAATAACCATAAACACTGCAGGTGAACTGAGTAAGCCCTTTCTTCTCTCCAGATAAATGTGAGTCTGTCACCTTTTAGTTAAAGACACTGAGACTTCCTTTTTCTTATCTGAGAGATATTTCCATTAGTGTCCTTTGTCTCCTTGACTGTGTTGCTAGCAACAGTTAGGCCAAGAAGCTGCCCTCATTATCCTGTTGTGGGTTTGACTTCCTGATGCAGAGCAGGCAAGCAGTGCTTTGCATATTTGTACGTCATACTGTCGGGTAGAACTGATTGTTTAGAAGGACACAAAATTGTTTCCTATAAAAGATGCAACCTATGTTTCACTGATACCAAATAAGAAAAGACTCTGTGGGGATTATTTTTTGCAAAGACTGCAGTGTATGCTTTGATTTATATTACGTGCAATCTGTTTAAAATACAAGGTCAAAGAATTGAGTTGAAAAATACCAACACTTTGGTAGTTACTGGAACCTGGGTGGAGCTGGGTGGACACAGAATAAAGGAAATGTGATTACGTATTGAGACAATAATGTCTTGTGGGGAAAAATTTACATTGTATTTTGAGGTTGAATGTCTATGCAGTCAGAGATTTTCTGGAGCCAGTATCTCGCAGCCATTAACTCCATGTAAAGGCAGTACTTCTGCTTCAACTTTTGGCCTCAGTGCTAGCTGCCCTCATCAGTGTCATTTTGTTTTGTGCTTCTACACAGACTACCTAAATGTTAAATACCTTACTCAACGACATTAAGGTAGCCGGTGAAGGACAGGGGGACATCAAGTATTTTAATTGTTCTTGTAGCCAGCACTGCAACTGACAACCTTCTGTACACAAGCATGAGTCTCTTCACCATGTGTATACAGCTGCTCTGTGTGGGTCTACACGGGATGTGTTCAGGCAGTGTATTGAGTGCAGGTCACCTGCCTTTTGGCAGGGCTCAGAGCCCGATACTCAATTACTGTAATTAGGTGCTCAAAATGGAAAAAATAGACTTGAAGCACAAGACTCTTGTGTTGTGCAAGTAAATGCAAGCTGTTACGCAGCCTGTGTAGATACCTGGACGACTGAAACGCCTCCCTTGTAGACATGCTGGCAGGTCAGTAAGGTCATTCATGTGTTCTATATTCAGGGAAAACAGGTTGACCTGGTGGTTAGTGTGTCAACTCCTAAACAGAGATTTTCACTGCCTTAAATAAATGGGGGAAGGAGAATTTCCACCACAACAAATACAGTGAATAAAAAAAGACTTTCCTCTCATTTCATTCCAGGTATGAGGTCGTTTTCCAGCGCCTCTGGATCGCTAGCATACAGGTCAGTCCAACTCTGCACATACACATTACCAGAAAGAGTTCTTTAGAGTTTTACTGCAGCTGGGACCTGTCTATTCAAGAAACTGTATGGAGAGGTTCTTGTAAGCAGTCAAATGGTTTGCCATGTAACCTTAGTAGTGCTGCAAAGGACCATTTTCAGAATGTGTGAACAGGTAAGTCTTGTGATGCAGCTGTTTGAGGATAAAATGAAATGTGTGTGTATGTGTGTGTGTACCAGCATATCAGAGGAGGAGCCTGGCCCTCTGCGGAGTGACACTGAGGGAAAGAGCGTGACGAAAGTCAGCCGGACCTTCAGCTACCTCAAGAACAAGATGTACAAAAAGACCAGGGTAAGAGAACGAAGAGTTTTTAATTGTCGTTAGTGAAACTGTGGCAAGACTTTATTCCTTCAAGCAAGTATGACTGACACCAGGCAGCTTTTCAGCCTCACACTGCTCCACGGTCACACTGCGCAGTATGTTTTTCTGTCTGCCTCTGAACAGCTCCAATCAAACAGTGGGTTACGTATCTTGCTTCAGGGCAAGTCACTGGTTCTTGTAACAATCACAATCAGATTTCCCCAGTAGGTTTGGTTTTGAGCACAGATGTAAATCTCTGGTGTAAGATGTGGTCAAAGTCATCTGTTTTCTTACACAGCGCCATGTCAGGTAAATGTCATTTCATCCATTGAGAATACTGTAGTCATTTCTTATCACATTGTGAGTGATGGCAATCCTTACTGTATCTGATATCTTATTATATCAGGTAAAATCATTTTAGTGAAATAAAAAAATACTTCTGTCATGCGTATCTTACTTATGATTGGAGTTTAAAATGACACTGATAAATAGTCCTATTTAGGAAGGGACTATATATAGTTGCTTAAAACTTAGACTTGTGTTTGCTTTCTGAAATTTGGCAACCATTGCAAAGAGACTTGGGGGGTGAACAGGAAGTAAAACAGGAAGACAGAGTTGGTTGTGGTTTTATAATCTCATTGCTAACCACAGTCATCGCTTTGCTTTTAAAGTGACAGGATTCTGAAGAAGCTCACCACAGTCGGACTCAAGAAAATACGTAACGCATGAATTTCTCAGCAATCACACAGAACCCACCTCTCATAGACAACATTGAACTTCTAATTGGATCTAGTTTGTGCAGTCTTGACAGACAGTGTCTGTACCAGAGTGAAGAGTCATTGCAGTAATAGTACCTCCGGTTGCAAGCTAGTCACTTCCTCATTGCAGCTTTCCTGATGGAGCCTCAGTGCTGGTTGTAGCTTCAGACACTCAGTCACAGCCAGGGATGCTATACAGGAGATTCCAAGGGAGCCATGGCTTCTCACTGAAATGGAAAGGTTGGCCGGAGGTAGGCTATCAGTGTTCTGGTTTCCCAGTCAACTTGTAGTGAAAGAGACTGTCACAATATCATGTTAAAAGTGACCGGCGCTGCCCTCTGGGCTGATGTCTTTTTCCGGTAAAGTCAGTGCCTGTTACAGTATGTCTCACTAGATCGTCTATTTGTTTGAAGCTCTGGTTTAGATGTCACAAGTGATCACATCTTCTGTTGCAAATCCGTGTAGCCAGAGTAAATGTGCTGACAGTTGTCTTTGCTTCCTGTATTTTTCTAATAAGTTGTACTTTTAACAGGCATGGTTTTTAAAAATGATTCTCAGAAAGTTCACTGTGGTGACAATGACTTTATCACGCCTCTAGTTCATGGAAGTTGTTGATGTGTTTCTCCTTTGGTTAGACAGTTGTTGCAGGAACTGAGAATGACTGCTAAGTGTTGTAATGCCTATAAAACATGTAAGCTTGCTGTGGTCCAGTCAGCCTTACGGTATCTTGAAGCTACTAAACAAAATGAGTTCTACTATGTCAGAGCTTTGTGGTCCTCTCAAACCAAGAAGCCCAGGGCCGGCCATTAAAATGAGCTGGAAACTCCATTTTCCCATTTCCTCTGGGTTTGGGTGGAGGCACTGTGATGTATGATGTAAATCCAACAGAATAAGAGCTCTGTTCTTCTCTGCTTTACTTTATGGGATTGTGATTCAGCTCAGTGTACAGAAATGACCAACAGCTGAGGATGACCTCGTCTATTAATGCAGAGGCAACAGAAAGACTACCCTGTTATGCAAAGGTCAGAGATTTGATTCCCAGACAGTGTGTCTCCGCCAGTAGTCATGCATCCTGCATCTTGCAGAAGAGTTTTTCAGTCCTCTCTGGCTTTTATCAGAAGATGGTTTGAATAAAAGCTTTACAGTGGCTGAGAAAACAACAATATGTAATATGAAAATGTATTGTCCTTTGGTAGAAGTGGTCACTGTAACTGGTAACTCAAATGTCACAGCTTGAATCTTTTGCACAGCATCATCTCCAGCAATATAAACCTCTACCAGTAATCCTGTAAAAATATACCGAATTATCAGTTTATAAAGAAAATGCCATTGTCTTTAAATAAAGCCAAACAGAGAGACTTCCTGAAACAAAGATGCACTACATTTAAAATAGTCTCTTAATGAGACAATTTGTTGTCAGCATAAGTAATACATCACTTAATATGCAAAGCCCCCTGCTGTTATAGTACCTCAGAGTAATAATGTTGCTCTGCTGGATTCAGTTGGAAATTTAACATAAGCAAGTGGCCAAATGCTGAGACATTTAGTCAATTTCTGGTATGTTAGTCCACTCTACAGGGCACTAAGCACAGTTCTAAACATCTAATTGGCTGGTATGAAAGTAATTATTGAACTGAAAGTTACCTTCCTCTCCTGGCATGGTTGGTTTTGTGTTTTTAACTATGGAAGTATTCCATCTTTGCAGGAAAAGGAACGAGAGAAAAGGGAGAAAGAGAAGGAGGGCAAGGAGAAGGACAAGAAGGTGGTTAACGGTCATGTATTCACACCAGTCAGCTTGGGCCAGGCAGCCCAGTGCACCCAGTGCAATAAGACTTTCAACAACAAGGAGGCTTTCCATTGCACACGTAAGTACTTAGTCTGTTCACTTCTTTTTCTTATTTTCATTGTTCTTTCATTCCAGTTTTTGTTTCTTTCATTGTTTCTCCCTGGTCAGGACTCCTGTTGTTTCAAGTCTAATTAAAGCCCTTTTTTAAAGTGTTGTAATCTATTATTAACATTGTTCATTTCTATTTTGAAAGCAGGCTAAGTGCTCTGCACTGCTGGGAAAACACAATACTGAATATAGTGTAAGGAAAAATAAGAAGCTGCGGTTCTAAATCATGATTTTTGGTCATATCAACTTACTATAAAGGCTCAGTCAGTGCTTTTGGACCATATAAGTTTGATTTACAGACAAAAACATTTATTTTGTTTGTCCACTGAGCATAATAGAATATATAGGCTTGCTTTTAGTTTTGCTGATGTGAACAATCAAGCACCAGAAAACAATAATTTAAATAAATGTGTGTGTTGTAATGTCAAAAAGAGGTTCACCCATACTTGGCTGAACCGGCTTCATTATTAGTTTGAAGTAGTGAAACTGTCCAAAGGGCTTCTTCTAATGTAAGGCCATCAGACTTTCAGTACCCACAACAAAACAGTTTTTTGCATTGTTTTCCACTGAAGCAGCAGCAGCCCCTAAAGAGGATGTAGTTTATTGCACAACCCTTTGGCGCAACTCCAAAAAAAGCCCAAAAAGGAGAAACCAGCTCTGCGATGGATCACAGCGATCCCCTGAATGGTCACAGTCTTCCTCAAATACTTCAGACTGGCAAAACCAGCTTGTTGTGTTCAGTTGGTCTCGTTTGGGTTGTTGGAGCCACAGATGGTTCTCTGGGGGTGTTTTGGGGATGTTTGTACTTCGCAGATGTCTGGCTGGTGTCCACTCAACAGACAAATACAGTGATCCTTTGTCTGGGATCAGCTGGAATTAGTTGGATGTCCACAAAAAGTGGTAAAATGCCCTGTAAAACCATTTAAGAAGAGAAAAACACTGCAGGAATTTAAGCTTGTTTTACTGTGAGGGTCAAAATTAGATCTTTTATATCATCTCCTAGGGTATTTTTATCCACATCTTTTTGACAGGAGGTGGTAATGTAGGTGTAAGTGAAAATGAAACCCTTCACCTTGTAAATGTTTTTGGCTTTCTATACTTGAGTTTAGAAAGTATATCACCCTGACTGGGAGAGTGTTGATGTAATCTTTAGAGCGGAAATGTTGCATGCATGTAAGCATGCATTAAGGTCAGATGTGGGTTTCACTTGTGCAACCTCTCTGTTTAAAGCACTTCTGTCTACTGGAAACATGCCTCTATGAAAGTTGGTGGAAATTTGGCGGAGCCTTGTGAAGCTAGAGTTTGACACGACCAGAGATTATTGTTTCTCTCGCTGGCAGTTCTTGATAGACCACTTCAGTAGTGTTTTTTTTTTTTTTACGTGTGTGTATGTACGATAAGCATGAAAGGTTTCTGCTTCAAAGTCAGTTCTTACGAAATGATTTGACAGTATGAAATTTAAAGAATGGTCAAAGTCTTTCATTAACTCGACATGATCAGATTACACAGCAGATCTTATTTCAGCAATCTTGAATGATGAACCTTCCAAAATGGTGATTCGGGATTGTTTACATAATTGAAATTTTCCCATGCAATTCAGTGTTTATGTGCGTGTGTCATTTCTCGGCCTGTCTCTTCTTTTTTTTCTTTTTTTTTTTTCTTCGTCCACGAGCAGTGTTACCCTTCGATTGCATCACATGCTCTGCTCCAGTCTGGCTTTCATTAGTGGGCTGGTGGAGTTTCCTGGCCAGCTAGGAAAACCAGTCAGAATTTCTAGCCCCTACCTTTCCACACACCCTCAACACCCGCACCCCCTCCACCACCATGATCATAGTATTCACTGAGAGTTCTGTTGCTTTTCTTTCCAGACTGTAATGCTTCCGTTCACAAGGGCTGCAGGGACAGCCTGCCTGTTTGTGCTAAGGTGAACATAAAGGTAAAAGTTCCCTCAGAGTAACTCCATCACTGATTCTGTAGTATTATGTTGTCCTGCAGACGGTATTGATTTGAACTCCACATTCACTTTTATTCTCTTCTTCTCTGGCTAAACAGCAGCTTGCAGTACCAGATGCAAGCTCCATTCCTACAGTCACAATGAGGAACAAATGTGAGTGTCAAGCCAAACTTGGATTTTGTACAAATCTTCATTACCAGTTTTCATCTGCAGACCGCATGCCAAAGCACACTGAAGCTATTTTAACATTTCACTGTTAGACTTTTCTTGTTTTAGCAATTATTTGGACCAAAGGTAACTAGACTTAGTTTCTCTACTTCGTTTTGACTTCTTTTTTACACTCACAACACATTTTAGGGCTGTTTTAGTCAAATTAGGGTTCCTAACTCAAAGAGGGTATGGTGCTCAGTTTTCTGTGCTATGATTCTATGCAGAAGTGATCAGGAAACATTGCCTCTACTGGGGAAGAACACCATGATCTCCAGATGTAGTATATTTTTTATGTTTTTAGATCAGTTTAGACTAAAACTGCTTTACCATGAAGCTATTATTAACAATTGAAAATGAAATGTACTTATTTTTAAATGAGAGGTCTTTAAATTTAACAACAACAAACATAACCACACAAACACATAACATACAAAAAAAACATTACAAAAAGGTACATACAACATCAGAGACAACGATTTTTATATAGTACACAGTGATGAGTACTATATTTATCTCTTGTAAAATATCTGTCTCCGGTCCAGCTGGTGGGACAAGGGAGCGCCCCTGGTCAGCCATCTTGTCCCCTGAAGACCATTCTTCCCTGATGATCCCATCATCACGGAGACACACCAGCATCATGCCTTTCCATGGCAACAACCTCTCCAAGAGTCTCTCCATCAGCAACATCGCTGGGTGAGCTGGCGTGTGTGTCTGTTTGTTAGTGTATGTGTATGCAACGATGTGAGGACACTTACATAATCACATTTTTATTTGAATGAAATATAATGTTTCTGTTTCTATTTTCCCATTTTTAATAATTTTGTGCCTTTTTTGTTTTGTTTTGTTCTCATTGTATTTAAACACTGTGTCTGCAGTGCACCATGTGTGCTTAAACACCTTAATGGGTGTTTGTAGAAAACAATAATAATATATTTCTTTCTTATTATCATCACTCCATTCAGTCCGGTGTTTGACGAGATGCCCATTAAAGGCCTGCGATATCTCTCCCAGTCTACTGACTCCCTCAACAGAACCAACCAGGTCACAGAGTCCATGGAATCACTTACTGATGAAGGTCAATACACACAAGCACATTGATCTGACTATCCAAGACAGCACCCAAATGGCAGGGATCTGAGCCTCTGGTTAAAAAACTGAGTGAATATGTATCAGAGTTTTAACAAAATCTTACATGAATAGTAATGATGTTGGTTTTACATTCTTATTACAATAATATTATAATGAATTAAAATGTTTTTATTCATTCCGATGTGAATGAATGAAATTATCAGAACACAAAATTGCATTTTCAATATTTAATAATTCAAGAAAATAAAATTTAGTTGATATATACTAAAGGGATTTAGCAAATAACATAACAAATAGCAAAAAAAATTCACAGATCTTGATTTAAATTACTTGTTTTATGAAGTGACTTCGCTTCCAAGCTTCTGTCAAAAAATAATTTAAACAGAGCAACTAGAGCAATGTAAATAAATAGTGTAAAATACAATTGAGATAGTTATAATGAAAGGTAATATTTTAAAAAATAATTCTTAGCTGTATTACACTTAAAATGTTGCAGAAGTTATAACATGATCTCCAAAATGTAAATACAGCTGTATTGTTGCTGCAGGGACAGAGATGATGGACGGGCAGCTGATGGGGGAGTTTGAAGCAGAGTCCAAGGAGCTGGAAGCTGACTCATGGAGCTTAGGTGTGGAGCAGCAGTACCTGCAGCAGCTGGACAAAGAGGTGGTGAAGAGACAGGACGTCATCTATGGTACATTTAATTACCATACCGAAATATGCTTAAAAAGTGAATGTTATCTTAATGGAAAATTAAAGAAAATGTTCAGGAACTTTAAAAAAGTGCAGTTGTTCAGTGTTTCACCAGTATTGTTTCTTTTAGGTCGCTACAACATTTTTTTTTTTAAAGGAAAGACTCGGAACAACTGTTCAGAGTAGATTATATATGGTTTTAAGGGAAAGAAAAAAGAAAGAATAATTTAGAGAACAGGGTCATTGCCTGTTAGTGATAGTCCTACAGTATTAGTAGTACCTTGCACTTTGTGCTGTTTTACATCTTGGCCAGGACATCCTTGTAAAAGAGATTAAAAATCTCAATGGATTTCTTTCCTGGTAAAATAAAGGATAAATAAATAAATAAGTATAAAATAATAATTGGGACTCCATGTGTGTTGTAGTTTGGTGTTTTGGTAGACCAACATTTCCTTCAGCGTGCCTTGATGACTTTTTGTTACAGTTGCATCTACAAATCTCAATGGTTTATTGAGGCTTACTTAATTTAAATTAACATTCAGATAAAGTATGTTTGTTTTGAAAGCCATTGTCTCTAGCTTTTGATTAGAATCCACCTGTGGCAAATAAATTTTATTGAAATTATTCTTAAAAGCAATGTTTTACCAGTAAGGTTTGCAGTGACGGTGCAGTACAGATTCATATCATGAATAATATGAAACTCTTTGTAGACCTCTGAGGTAGGAATATTGTAGATGCATAGATCCGTGGGTGTATGAACTGCCGCTCATGTCATTCTTTGTATGTCCTTCAGAGTTGATGCAGACAGAGATGCATCACATCCGGACGTTGCGCATCATGTCAGAAGTCTACAGCAAAGGCCTGCAGAAGGAGTTGCAGCTGGAGCTACAGACGGTGGAGAAACTGTTTCCTGTTCTAGATGAACTCTTGGAGCTCCACACGCAACACATCCTCCGCCTCCTGGAGAGGAAGAGGGCGAGGCAGTTGGAAGCGGAGCGCTTTGAGGGAGGCTTTATCATCGACAGGATAGGAGACATCCTGGTCAACCAGGTTAGAGGAGGGAGGGGCTGGTGTGATGAAGATGCAGGAACTAAAATTGTATACCACACAAAATAAAATACCACACAATGAATTATGTTTTTTCTCTGGAGGCAATTCTGCCTGTATTAGCAGTGTAGGAAGTCTGGAGGCTAGAGATATTCACCATTTTATATGAAATAGCAAATAAAAACGAAATGTGTGCATTAGAAACACATTCCGTGAACTAGTCCATGTCTGTTCGACTAAAATTTCTCAGCAACCACCAGATAGATTGGAACGAAACTTTTGCGATCCCCTGACTTTTCTCTGGTCAGCATTTCAGTTTGGCCAATACTTTGGTTTATGACCTATAAAACTAATGCCTCAGCTGTGCTTTGTGATTTGTTCCAATTAGGAAATGTTGCATGCTAACATGCTACATTACATTTACATTACAGCTGCTTGGCATCCGCACATTAGCATTGTCATTTTGAGCATTTAGCTCTAAGGACTGCTGCGTGTCTGTGTACAGTCTTAGAGCCCAGTGCATGGCGGTAGACTCTTGTTTCCAAGTTTCAGGACTGCTGTAACAGGTAACAGTCCTTAGCTCTGGGACAAACTGTTTGAATCCATAGCTAATGCCAATGTATCCGTTAAATTATTGTTATAGCACTCAATGCTACCCACGAATTTCTCTCAGATCACTGTTCAAATTAGTGATGAGTGCTACTACAGTACGTACAGAGTTGGCTTCCTAGTGTTTGTTTTGTGTATTCATGCCTGTTAAATTATCCTCTAGTTCTCAGGATCCAACGGTGAAAGCATGAAGAAAATATACGGAAAATTCTGCAGCCGCCACAACGAAGCCGTAAATTTCTACAAGGACCTCCTGAATAAAGACAAACGCTTTAAGGCCTTTATGAAAGTAAGACTTTGCTGAGTTTCTTTTCATACTTTTGTCTTTTCCCATCTATTTAGTACTTTTGTGCTGAAAATACATTGCACTTAAACATGTCTGGTTTTTCAGACGCAATTGTTTTATGTTGAATAGATGATTAACAGTCTGTTCTGTTGTATAGAGTGCTACTTATTGTGTTAACTGGGGTGCTTGTTCTTGTTCTGTCTCTTGCATCCCCACTTCATTTCAATGTGGATGTATTGAAAACATTTGTATAAAAGACATTTTATTTAACAGTCAGTGCTTTTATTCTAGGTGTAACTGTCATATCCATAGTAACAGCAAACACCTTCTCACGTCTTATTACTGTATTGTTCTACAGCAAATGAGCTTTAAGTTTTCCTTTTGGTTATTTGAAACCTTGAGTTGTTTTGAGCCACCTGTTGTGTGGGCACGTCTTACTGAAGCACTTGTTGGTTGTTCTTCCAGAAAAAGATGAGTAGCAGCATTGTGCGGAGGCTTGGTATCCCAGAATGCATCTTGCTGGTGACCCAGAGGATAACAAAGTACCCGGTGCTGATTCAGAGAATGCTGCAACACACTAAAGGTCAGCTTCATGTCAAGCTCTTCTCATTTCTCATCCATGTTTTTCACATGTGTATATAATAATATGAATTGTGGGAAGTGGGAGGAGTAGGGATGCACCGAAATGAAAATTCTTGGCCGAAGCCAAAACCGAATATAATGAAAAAATTTGCCGAATACTGAACAAGCACATTACATTTTTTCCATATATATATATTGCCTTTTCTCCCAATTGCATAAATTAATTTGTCAAAATTAAGTCAGTTTATTACTCAGTGTTTTCCACAGGATTTGGAGAGACTATGGTGGGTGGGTCCGAGGCCCGAGAGGGTCCGATAAAGTAAATTAAATGTGTCCATTTACTTTTAATGGACACAGGTAATATTGTTTATACTTTCTGTGAATATAATCCAATTAATCTTATTTCCATACAGTATAAACACCTTTTTTTGAAACCCGGACATTGTCACATGTTAATCCTTGCTCTACATTCATCAACTCCGACCCAATTTGATAAATAATGTTTTATGTGGTTCTCGTATGGCGTAACATGAAGACTTCAGGCTAGCTTAATCGCCTTCTCATAAAGGAGTGACAGAAATACTCAAAGCAGGTCAGACCGTTTGTTTGCATGTTTCTCAGACACTTTTTAAATGCGTCTTATTAGGCCGAACGACGAAAGTGCTTTTCTTGCTATTTTCGGACGATTAATATTGGTGGTCAAAAATTTGGTGCATCCCTAAGGGAGGAGGAAGTTTGTTTTTAATTGGAACAATCATACTCTAGTATACTAGACGAGTATACCAGTCTAACTAATGTTAAGCAGCAAATAGTAAAGTAACTAGAGGAGTAAAATATACTATAATACAGTCACGATTCACATTTTTGCAGCATATTTGGATGCATTATTTAAGCCATATGTAGGGAGATTACTTGTCAGTTCCTCATTGTTTCTTTGATTCTGTTGTTGTTATTTTTACTGTTTCTACTGGTGACATTAAGTCGTTAATCTCTATCTGTGCCTTTCACATTATAATCACACCCCCTAAAATATACAAAATAAAACATTAACTGTTCAGAAAAAATTATTACTAACCCTCAATACAGAGCAAAAGAGGACAGTGAAGGAAAATCTCATTCAGTTTTTTTATTTTACTTCAAACTCTACTGGTGAGGTTTTGCATTAATTATAATTGGATCTAAAGGATTTTCTCATAAACAACAACAACATTCAAACAATTCAGTTTTTCAGTATGACGACATATATTCCTGACCTTTTTGATCCTGAGAAAAGACACATTTATCTATGCTAAAATATAGTAGCTCATATAATAGCTCATCAGTATGATTTAACTCCTTACTATACATTTCAGCGTGCCTCACTCACGGTGCTCTAAAGTGTTGCACACCAAAGCTTCACTTGTTTTAGAAAAGTTGGATTTCTCACACACGGTTTCATTTTTTTAAATTAGATGTGTTGAATGAATGTTTTTAGGATAATAGATCAAGCATACTTTGCGGAGCGGAAATATTTCACACCATATTTATATCTGATTTAAAGCAGCTCTCGTCAGCTGGCCTCCCACTGTGTACATTCTCTCTAATCCTTCCCCAAAGCCTGTTTATAGTTCTATGTGGGATGGGGGAGCTCTGACTTAATCCCCAAGGTGCTTTAAGAAGACTCTCTCCTGCCAACTCTGATATATACTGAGTAGAAATAACACAGCACACTCTCAAGTTAGAGGTAGTATTTTGGTGCTCAGGAGCACTGAAGTACAACAACCACAGGAGGAACATATTGCACTTTGAGGGAAAATATTACATTTTCAGTCCAAAACCTAAGTACTAAATACACAAGAGGCATATCAGAGACTCATTGACTCTGGGGCTTTTCTTCGTGTGCAGATCTACAGGCCACTGGTGATTTCCTTCATTGCAGTTCTACTTAAAAATTAATTCATATCCTCCTTGTTTCTCGTACGTTTGTGTGATCACAGTATTTTCAAATAAATAAATGCTCATTTTGAGTTAATTAACAGTCAGTGAACCTCTACCCAGGTCTCAATCATCTCATCTAGCTCTTGACAAGAAAGTAAATAAATGCATTGCAGATGTTAATATATTTCTTTAAAGATTCTGAAACCCTTTTTCTCACTCATCTTATTATGCTGGTTAGCACAGTTAGCTGATAATTTCACGAGAGGTTTCTGTCTGTGCTGTTTTCTCTTATTTTTAGTGGCCATCAATATAACAAATGTGACGATTTCTGTGCACCAATAGCACCTAAGCAACATCGTAATCAAAATCTGATGACACTTGTGTTATCGTTGGACAGCACTGCCAACATAAGCAACTAAATTTGGTCAAACCACACCCGCACAGTCCTGATGAAGCAGCTGGGTTTATACTTCTTTAATGCTTAATAAATAATACCTAAACTTTTATTGTGAAAGGTGTTGCTTATTTAGTCATAAATCTTTATTTATGCACACAAATCTTTATTATTGTTATAGAGGAATATGCATTTTTCAGGGAAAAAGTCAGTGCAGTATGGGTCACACCATTTGATTGACAAGTGAGAAGTTCAGTGCACTGATATGCTCATCAGCAACAGAAACAACAGGTCAAGTGAATTCAGAGTTTCCTTTTTCTTTTCACCTTTTCTGACGTCTCGCTCTCTGACGACCGTAACACATTTAAAGATACCAAAAACTGAAATCACTAACATACGTAATCATCTGTGTGTGTTCTTAAGGTATGTTGAATGAACCTTTTCAGGAAAAAGGGAAAGTGATTTGAGGAAAAAAACATGTATTCAGAATAATCAACCTAATGAGCAGAAAGTGTTCGGTGAGCAGTGTGACCAATGTTGCACACAAATGGTTACGATAAATGAGCAGAACAGTGTATATTTTTTTTTGAGATACAAAAATCTTGCTCGAGGAAAGTACATGTGGAGCTGTTTTTAAGAAGGATTATTGTGGGTGTGGCAAATAAGTTTAAAAAATATGGTGGACCACGAGTGCGATCTTGGAACAGCTCATTCTCAGCAGCAATAAATGGTATTTTGGTGTGTGTTTAAATTATACAGGTAGGAGAAAGATTATGTGTAAATGAAAGAGGCAAAACTCAACACTCAAGAAGTTTAGGTGATTTTATAGAGGTGTGTGTGTGTGTGTGTGTGTGTGTGTGTGTGTGTGTGTGTGTGTGTGTGTGTGTGTGTGTGTGTGTGTGTGT
>JAPMOB010016711.1:0-20207 GCA_029875015.1 Lepomis gibbosus | reverse complement strand
CTACAGAATCATCCATGAACAATTAAACATTGTATGAATGGCTTTGAAAAGGTGTTTTCTTAATATATTCTAGCCTAATTGCATTTTGCTTGTATGATATTTACACTAGCAGATTTAAGTATTGTAGTCTCGAATGAAAACACCACCGTATAACAACAGTGAATCCATTGACTGTTGGCCACATCCTGTTTGTGAGGCCCTAAGAGGTTCCCACGAAGGAAAGGTCACTGTCATGTTTGGCTCAGATCCAGTACAACCAGACACTCTCTCCAAACCCTGTGAGCTCTAAAACAACTAGACTATTATGCAGTACAAGTCTGGATTCAGGGCAAGTAATTTGTTTGCTAATTTCCCATATTTCTTTTCTTCAGCAGATGCTAAACCTTATTAGAGAATCAGATCTTTTTCAGAATTGACTCCCTCTCCCTCATGGAATAACCCAAAAAATAGTCCTTTATGGATAAAAAATGAGTAATTGTTTGTGAAAAGATAATTTGGTCCCTCAGTCTTGGCTAGCTCGGCTTTTGGTCTTCGTGAAAATGTGTCGACTCGAGAACCGAAGTCTCCTGGCGAACTCCAATAGTTAATGTGATAATGACAGTCACGATGAGGCTCATGATGTAACGGCATATTTCAAAGCAGTTGTTGGGATGAAAGCAGGCCAGCACTGGGCTGGAGCGGGGCCACTTGCTCCAGCCCAGTGCAGTCAGAGCCGTCTGCTCCGCATAGATCGAAGATTACAGCATGATCTATTTGCATTAGTTCCATCAGTGCTGTCAGAGCATTGCCACACCTTTCAGATGACAACTGCAAGGCATTTTCCAGACCTGCTGCAGTCAGCTGAAGTCCTCAAGTGTGTGTCTGTACTGCATGTGTTTGTGTGTGTCTTCCTCACATCACTGAACATAACCGTTTCTCTACAAAAGCTCTTTATGACACGTGTGTATGTATGTATATATGTTTATGTATATATACTACACTTACATAGGGCTACACTATTTTATACACTTTTAAACACTTTATCTTTTAAAATAACCTGCAAAACATGAGTAAAATGAATACTGACAAAATATAAATATATAAATATAATACAATAAATACAAAATGCGGTACTTGAAGTCTACTGTAACACCTCAGTTGGCAAAATTGCTCAATCTGGTTCCTAAAAACATCTAGAGTGCATGTTTTGTTTCAAAAACACATATTAAGAGCTTTGGATGGATGACATATCTATTCATATGACAAACCCATGCTTCAAGGCTTTAAAGGGTCCAAGGGCAGATTTTTAAAGGTCTTGGGGAGGACTACTGCATATTTGGGGAAAAAGTAGTTTGAATCCTTTTGTGGCTCCAGAGGGAGCTGGATGAAGTCTGATTACTGCATGATGCCTTTGAGTCAGCGTCGGCTGGGGCTGATGTTGGGGAGTTTGAAAATAAAAAACATGTGGGGGTGTGGAGTAAGGATGCTGGCTTTATTAGCCACTACTAGCATAACATGTGGTCAAATCCTATGATCCCAGGACCCTTTGTTCCCAGGTTCCAGTATTAGGAAGTTACGGGGTCAGGGGACTCAGGACCCTAGGAACACAGATACATGTCTGTGTAATAAAAAAGGCAATATCTGGTTTTGCTGCGCCCGTCATGAGTCCATCCAGTGGAGTACTCTTAAGGGTCCTTCTGTAACTCAAAATTAACATCATTATTGATTTAATCTGTCGACTAATTTTACAGTCAATAAAATGTCAATGAAAAATGGCCGTTACAACTACAAATATATTCATTTACAAATAACATTAAAACAGATTTAAAGATGTTCATGTGTTGGCCTGGTTGCTGTACAGCATCTGTACTGTGTGAAGCAGAATTTGCTAAAAAACTAATTCCACCTGCTCCTGGTTGTGCATGCAACGATTTATTTTGTACTACATCTGTAGCCACTCAGAACTCTGATTGGAAAAGCGTCTTGAAAGAAAAAGAAAAAGGAAGGAATATTTCAAGCTAAATTCTGCAGTGGAGAATTGTGTATGTGCTGGTTCAGACACAGGGCGGGGCTCTGACTGGGAGCCTTTGCAGAGCAGCAGTTGTGTTTGGGGCCAGAGCTGCTGGCCGGGCAGCAGCTAGCGGCAGTGGGTCGAACAGAGCAGGCTTTGTTAGTCGGGGATGCTGGAGTCCTTGTGACCAGAGCTGCCACTCCCTTTTTGGACAGTAGACCCAAGCCGTCAGGGTGACTCGAGGGAGGGACGTGTGGGGGGGTGGGGGTGGGGGTGGGGGTCGGGGTAGGAGGCTGTGGAGGTGGCAGAACCCTCCCCCTCCTCCTCCTCCTCTCCTGCACAGAGACAAGTGGCACAGCAGCAGGCATGGGTGATTGATTACACAGTCTGTGCTCTGATTGGTCCACTGTCATGCTCTTTACTGTGACAGCTCAACCACATGAAGAGTACGGAGGGGTGTGTCTGGAGGTGGGCTTCTGTCTCTTTGTTGCAACAATGAATTCTTCCCCTCATTTTGTTGTTGAAGCAGAGCTGGAATTAACACCCTGAAACAGGAGCCGCGGTGAACATTTACTGCTTCTGTCACTGCTGTGAAACATGCTGAGCCTGTTCACTTTCTCCGAACAAGAGCTCCCAGAAGTTTCCCAAAACTGTTTTGCATCTATACATTATTGTAATTAGTTCCATATAATGTTTCCAAGCAATACATTTTTATATGCACTAAAGAACTGACTGCACTACACTGCTGCAGTTACTAAGCAATAAACACCTAAGTGACCATTTTTCTCTAACATTTGTTTTAGACTACCTACCACCAGTAATTAGTTTAGAGGGTCATCCAGGTTACTGCTAATAAAAGGTTAAAAATGAGAAGTATGTGATAAATCGTTTAAAGATGCTGCCAACAAATTGCTTTATAAAGACAGAGAAAATATCAGAGACAACAACTGTAAAAGTACAAAATGTTTCCCCCACGAAGTGCAAGTAAAAGGACTATTTTCTTCTATTCCTGTTTTATTTCTTTACAAAATAAATTGGTACACTGAGGTATAATGTTGAGAGTTCTTTTTTTTTTGGAGCGCTGCTATCTCAGTTCGTAAGCTGTCCCTTTATTTCCACTTAACTGTCAATTTATAAAAATAACACGTCTTGCATTGGACATATCAAATCACTTGCTAAATTACAAAACATATTTAGTCGTTTATCAAGATTGCGCAGTAAAGTTCACAAGTTAATAAATAAATACATTTAGAAGTGACTTTTTCAATTTATGTAAAATTTAATTATGATTGGATGGAAAGAAAAAAAACCTGAGGTGAAACACCAAAGTCTTTTACATGCCTTTTTTGAAGTCCTTAGAGTCTGTATTTTAATTTCCCATAATATTATTGCAATATACTGTTTAGAAGGGTGTGAATACAAAAATGAGGTAGATAATTTTAAGGAAAGTCAGAGGTGGATTGCACTTCAGTCACTGCGTGTAACCACGGTGCATTAACAGTGATACAGTTAAAGTGCCAGACTTATCCAACTCCTTTCCTCCATCTTCTCTCTCTGCATCTCTTTTTTTTAAATCATCTCTCTCTCGTTCTCTTCCTCTAATTCCCCCCTCACATTATGAAGGGTGTCATTGTTAAAACATTCTCACAGAAACATGGTGCTGATCCAAACATCACAGCTTCCCGCTCTCTGTGTCATCTCCCTGATTCCCCTTCCATGTATAGCAGTATTAGTGTGTGTATGTGTGTGTGTGGGTGTGGAGATGAATAGAGCCAATATCAGTTTAAAGAACAGCCATGTGTTCCTTATCAGAACGCATCCTAAAAAGGCCAAGCAGAGGATGCTGTTCAGAATGTTTATTTTTTCTTGCAAGTGCCAATCAACTCTTTTATGTGACATTTTCCAAAATGTCTTTCATCAAATGCACTTAATCCAGCATCCTATTGAGCCAAATCGGATACTCGCCTTCATAAGCGTATTTTTATAGACGTCTATAAAACCCCAGACCGGTCTTGATGGGTTTATGTGATCTGCAGTGTCTGGTTCCCACAGTTTTATGTGAGCGTTTGCCGATTAAATAATTACTGTGTTTAAATGTAGTTAAATGTGCAGCGACTGATCATCTTTATTGTTTTCCAGAGTGACCGTCTCCTGATCAAAGGAGGGAAGATTGTGAACGATGACCAGTCCTTCTGTGCTGACATCTATATGGAGGATGGAGTCATCAAGTGAGTTTTACTGGGTTTCCTTCAAGCTGCTGACTGTTAAATAAAGACTCAGATTTCATGATGTTTACAAAGTTCTAATCGATCCATGTCTGACTTTTCTCTCTTTTTATTACAAGAGAAACATAAAATGTAAGAAAAATACAAAAAGGGTTAATAGTCTGCACCTACAGTATACTGCCATTCAGCCCAATAACAGACAAAATGTTGAAATGGGAATTTATTGTCTGTGTCTACTCAAACAAATTAGGCAACAAAACGAGACAAAATTTGGAGTTGGACAAGCTTTCGATTGGATCACATGGTTGCCCTCAGAGTTTACCTACTTGTCGTGGAACGGTAGATGTTTAGCTTTCAGTTTTTCGGAGCACTTCTATGACTTCTCATCCGTGTTGGCTTAATAAATGGACCTTGAAGTGAGATCGTTTTGCCACCTGCCAACCGGCGTCAGTTTGTAACACACCGGGAAGCCCTTTAGCGTCATGGTTCAACATTCGGACAATGCTAACTTAACCATACGTTGCATTTTTACTTTTGCTAACGTCACATGTCCAAAAACAACGATGGGGCATCCCTGGCACTAATAACGCACGTCACGCAGTCTTGACCAAACGTTCATATGTGAGACGTTGGGAGTGAGGATGTGTTGCACCACTTTTTGCCAAGGTCAAAAATAAACCTCTCAATGTCGACAATTACTTCCTACAAAACACCGCAGTTGAAAAGAAACCAGTCGCACAACAGAGAAGATCTGCAGACTGAGAAGGTGTAGACTGAACACTACCTGTTTGGCATCAATAACAACAGAAAACACCAGGAAAAATATCCCTACTTTAGATTTAAAAGCAGTCTTTTCCGCTCCATACTTTCATATTCAAAAAAAGCTTTTTTTCTTTTAATTTGATTGACATTATATTGTAGTATTTGTTTAGATGATAATGTTGTGATTTATTAAACATATGTTTTTGTACTAGTTTTCCTATCCTGTGTTCTATAATGTATTATCTTCTTTTCCTCAGACAAATTGGGGAAAATCTCATCGTGCCCGGAGGGGTAAAAACCATCGACGCCCACGGCCGCATGTTGATGCCGGGTGGCATCGACGTGCACACGCGCTTCCAGATGCCTGATCGAGGCATGACGTCCGCCGATGACTTCTATCAGGGTACCAAGGCCGCACTGGCCGGAGGCACCACCATGATCAGTAAGTTATCCAGCGGAAAGGTCCTACTGTTTGTCATCGTTCAAGTAATACATCAGAGTCCTTTCTGTAAGTGAATCAAAGCTGATTGCAGCGCGTCTTTCCCTGCACTCATTTCTCATTCACTGATTGGCTTTAATTGAAAATATCTTAATGAGAACAGGAAGGGTGCCAGGCCGGTTCATGGCCAAGTCAAAATGTAAAAACGGTCCATCTGCTGTGAGGACTCAGGCCACAAGCTGCTGACTGCTGTTCAGATTGAGCCAGGAAGTCAATTCATTTTCTCTCTGGACACACAGATATTTAACATAGTTATTTTACAAACCTAGTGTGGATGCTATTTTAGGCTTCTTATTCTTGTAGTTTCTATTTTCTTTTGCATTATGTTTCATAAATCTCAGGCCTGTTTTTTGCTGTGTTGACTTGTTCTCCCTGGGTTTGTTTAGGATTCCTCTTATAGACCAAAGTCATGCTGGTCAGGTCAACTAGAAACTCTAAATTATTTTCTATATGCGGGAATATCAACATTGGTGCACAACTTAGCATATTAACTATTCATTCATTCATACTATTCATATTCTATATATTTTTTGTCATTTCCTAAATCCCTATATCCCTATTTCATGCTACAGTTGATAAAAATTGGGTTTTTCAATTTCAAGTTCTTCTAAATAGGTGTATATCTCTGAGTATTACTTGTTAAATAATTCAGTTATTTATGACCTAAATCTATTTTGATCTATATTTGACTATTTATCCGTAACTCTAACAGCGTCATCTTTATGTGACTTAAAAGAGAAACAGTGCTATAAGGGTAAAAAAAACGAAGTAATGTAAAATGATAACACTGGCCCTCCCTCTGCTGCCTCAGCAGCTGAACTCTCCTCTCCCTCACAGCAGAGCAAACACTCCCAGGCAACTCGTGTGTTGTTGTCACCTCGGGCAAAACGCTGACTGCTGCAGGGTGAGACGAGTCTGGAAGTGGGACCTAATGTTTGGCAGCCTGGTGACTGGAATGTCAGTGGAGTGCACGTCACTAGATGTGATTGCACCAAAAATGGAAAGTTACAAGGGGACAGTTTGAAATGCGGTTTGAGAGGCCGGCCAGAGACTCATCTTTACAATACCTCTGTTGAATGTATTTATTTAGATTTAGAGAAAATAAAATTTGCGTTTAAAAGACATTAGGTTAGTACAAAGTATAGTTACCTTTTATAAATCACTTCAGCTGGACCAGAAATTGAAATATGAACAAATACTAAATACATGACTTCAGAAACAGAACACTGACAAATCTTCTCTAGATAACTACAAAGGTTTTTTTGGTTTTATTTATTTATTTTTTGCTTTTCTTTTTTCTGTTGATAAGACAGTACACTATCCTTTGTCATTCTAAATTGTGTCGTGTCGACAACCCACCTGAGACATTTTGTGTTTCCAAGATTTAAAGTTTAAGCTGCACAGGATCCAAATAAAACAAAGAACTTAGACCCACTATGATTTGAACACCTCCATTGTCTCCATTGCAAGTCTGTCTCAGCCACGCGGGGGTTTGGAACTTCAGATCTCTAGAGCAGGTGACTTACTGACTGAGCTACTGGTGAATGGCTGTTCTCACACACATCACATGTGCCAGACCCTGAGAGTTAAAAAGTTAAAAAGTTAAAAAGAAAATGTTGTTCATACTGTACAAGCTACAGCAACATACTGAATATCACTGCAGACTCACTGTTGACCGATCAGAAAACCCTTTGAAACACTTGATATCTGTCATCTGGAGAACGACTCTGTTTGAAGAAAGACTTGTGGAGATATAGATAATAATTGAATTAGCATATTCTGAAAAATATAGAGTGACTGACTTCAGAATTTACCATAGGTTGCTGTGAGGCAAACGTTAGTCACATATCAATGGACGTGCTAAAAAAGTTTCAGCTCTCTAGGATGTACGGATGTTTTTCGTAGATATTTTGAAGTTAGGAATGAGAAATATCTAGAAAATAATATTTCTTGTAATAAGCCACGCCCACTTTTCGCAATCATTACCAAATTTTTTACATCTACTGAGTAGGGACCCGAGATCATACAAATCAAATTTCGTACAAATCCATCCAGCGCATTATGTGGTATAAACTTTTTGCAAGTGTAGCGCCCCCTAGTGGAAGAAAATCCTAGGACTCCTTAGCGAAGCTTGGGCCGAGCATCTGAGCAGACGCGTCGAGCTTAGTTACAATAGATTGAGCTAATTTTGATTTTCGGGCTTTTATGTAAAATGAGACTTTGCCAGATTGTAAATTTTTGAGTTTAAGACTACTGATCGGACAAAATAAACAATTTGAAGATGTGACCTAGGGCTCTGGGAAATTGTGATTTGTATTTTGAACTATTTTCTGACATTTTACAGACTAAATAACACTTAAGTAATTTCAAAGGTGATGAATGAAAACAATTGTTGTTTTCATGTGGTGGAAACCATGAGCAGATAATGGTTTGCACAGACACAACAGGGTTTCAGTCAGTGTATTTGTGTTTGATGGTCTCTCTCTCTCTCTCTCTCTCCCTCCCTCTCTTTCTCCCTCTGTGTCCAGTTGACCATGTGGTTCCTGAGCCTGGCGTCAGCCTCATCTCATCCTTCGAGCAGTGGCGCGAATGGGCCGACAGCAAGTCCTGCTGCGACTACTCGCTGCATGTCGACATCACCGAGTGGCACAGGGGCATGCAGGAGGAGATGGAGGCGCTCGTGAAGGATCACGGTGCGACCACGCCCAACGCAGCGTCACATTTCATTCATCAAATCAATGTTTTTTTCCAGTTTTACTGAGACACATGCTGCAGTGTTCACTACACCTCACAAGACCAGATAACCAAATCCTTAGTGGGGTTGGAGACTGCATGCGTCACTACTGCAGCCTCACTTTGGGAGATTGTCTACAAGAAGTTCAGTACAGCTTTAAACTGTATTTGGCTGCAACTTATTTAGCCTCATCCAATAATCTGGAGACAGTTCTCATTGTTATATATTTCATCAGAAACGTTACAGGAACTGAAACTTTCACAATCAGTGCTGCTGGATATTTAGAATCAGTTTTTTTCAGTTTCAGTCCTCTCTTCCCCCTGATGTTTTTTACACTGACGTCTTGTGTTTTTAGGTGTCAACTCGTTCCTGGTGTACCTGGCCTATAAGGATATTTTCCAGCTTACTGATGCTCAGGTGAGGCTTCTTCTCTTCCCCTTGCAACAATAAAGCATTTTTAGAGATGGCAAAAACTGTATTAAAGGTCAATTCAAAATCAAATTGGATACTCCTTAGTCTATTTGGCTGAAACCTTGAGCATGTCTGGCTATTGTGGCACTGTATTCTACAGTGACACTGGTGAGACTTATTGAGATGCAACCTCTCCCATGCTAAATCTAATTAAACTGGAATTATCCACCAAACTTGCTGCTGCACATAAATCCAAATCAAAACTACACAAATTGCAGTTAGCCTAATGGTCATTAAAGTTACATGAGAAATGAGATGCACAAAAATTGAAACCACAGACAGAGATTTGTCTTGAGATTAGCCAAAATAACAACTAAATCAACTTGTTCACTGTTGCCTTCGTCCACACTGAAAACATGTTTGTTTCGAGGCAACAGTGGCATGAAGTTATTTCTTGAACAGGCAGGCAGAGAGATTGGTAGCCTACTATTAGCCTGACATTATAATATCATGCATGTCACACCACAGCCTTGAATTTGGCTCTCTCCCTCATCCTACAAGTGAGTGTTCCAGTGTGAGTCTGTTTATCTTGGCCAGACATCATTTGGTACTGATCATCTGTGTGAATGGAATCTCTATCCAGGTCTCTGACATGGTTCAAATGATTTAATCCCACTTGAAAGCTGTTTCGGAACAGATCTGTGTTGGTCTTTGCACCTGTGTGAGGAATGCTCGCAGCCCAGTGCAGCCAAAGTTTATCATTTTTCTCTCCCATGTCAAACTTTGATCCCACTTTATTGTTGCATGTCTGGCGGCCGGGAGGCAATGACTCATTCAACATGTCAGTTTTCCTTCGGTCCGTGAAGTTATCGCGTTGCTTAATAAACAATCAGAGTATGGAAGATTCACATGCTGTGGGAAAATCAGGGTCCATGATTCATTTCACCACAAAAGTATTTGGAGTCACTGTGGTTATGATTATTGCCTGGGTGGTATTACTCGATCACGCTCATAGCTCTGTGCGGCTGTCCACAGTGTTGAGCATTTTCAAAAATGAGATTTCAATTTGTATCTGGCACTGTCTTTCTTACCTGTCAGATCAGCTTTGGTACAAAATGAAGACATAGTAAATACATTCTGTATATATTGTCCCTCAAAAAACACTCCATAGATACTTTCTCATAAAAAAGCCAGGGACCATACTATACGTATCTACAATATATATAGGCTTCTCTTTACCTTAAGTAGTCAAGTAGTTGTCACTGATACATAAGAAAGTAATTCTGTTGGGCTTATTAGGTGTATAGTACTGGACATACAGTAAAACACAGAAATCATGTTGACAGAAGTTTCGTTGTGTGCATCCGAGATCATAACGATGTCTTCCTCTGTAATGCAGGTGTACGAGGTGTTCAGTGTGATCCGCGATCTGGGTGCCATCGCCCAGGTGCACGCTGAGAATGGAGACATCGTAGCTGAGGTACAAAGATGTTGACTATAATATAAAGCCCTGAGCTTTGAGTGTCTCTGGGCTCTGCTCGTCGCCAACACGCTCACTGCCAAGGCTGGTCACGTGGACCATGCGTGCACCTGCACGTAACTCACCATCTCGCATTTCCACGGTGGTTTGTGTTTGTGTGTGTGTGTGTGTGAATGCATGTGTATTTAGGAGCAGCGCAGGATCCTGGAGCAAGGGATCACTGGGCCTGAGGGACACGTGTTGAGCCGTCCTGAGGAGGTGAGACAAGAGTGTCAGCACTCTGGATACTGACTGACCTTGTTTGACTTTGAGAAGTGATGAATTGGTTCATCTCCTAGTTCTATTTGCAGGAGTCCCCTTTTCTCGTTACAAGAGGATTGGACCTTTCTGACCTTCCCAGCTGTTGGTGTTGCGTTGTTTGACAGTTTTACAGTGAAGGCGTGGGTGTCTCACTGCCTTGCCAAATACTTTAAACATCCTCTTCAGACTCACCATCATATGTTAGATGTAAATATTCCCGTTGGGAAGCCTAGAGCCATCACAGATGAGAGCACATCCATTGCATAATAATAACACTTATGAACATCAGTATGTAGCAGGAAAGAGAAGTATGACTTATGGCAGCTGTGTTTATTGATAAAACTTAAAAAAAAAAGTTTTCTCTCTAAATTTTTCCTTCTTCTTATATGTAATTCTTAAAGTAAGGGCATCTTTCAGTGAGACATATATAAGGTGAGGTAAAATACTGGAGAATTTCTCACTACATTGCCGGAATTTTCCATGGCCATGCTATTCCTGCTCAGGTTAATCAAATCGTGATTGTAATCCAGTAGTGATTTATATAATTTTTAATAAAAAATCTTTAAAGAAGGACGCCCCAAAAATGCCAAAAGAACAAAGCAGAGCAAGACTCAGTATGATTCAAAGGGAATTACTGACAAGATGAATGATTTTGTTCAGTCTTCTCTCCTCTTGGAACATTTTGTTAGTGTTTGTCATTCAAAAGTCACAATCCTGCCATCTCATTTTTCAAATTAAATTGCCATGGTTCTGTTAAATGTTTTACCTTATTGTTGTTGCTATGGGTGCAAAACAAAAATAAGGCAGCAACACATTTGTAGAAATAGTTTGACACTTTGGGAAATGTGCTTCTTCTCTTTCTTTGCCGAGAGTTAGATGAAGAGACTGACAAATCTGAAACTGTCTTATATCTTGTATTCAATCTTCATGCTAAGCTAAGCTAACCACCTGCTGGTTGGTAGTTTGACATTTAATGTACATATCGTTTTCTCATTTAATTCTTAAAAAGATGCAAATGAGCTCACTGCCCAAAATGGTTAACAGTGACAGTATAAACATACTCTAAGAATATTTCTGAAGGACTGTTTTGAAGATGATTTGTTCAACTCACTTTGATCGTTATTAACTTATTTTATTGGTCCGTAATTTATCTTGCCTTGTTTTTAAGTTTTTTAACAATGTATGTAAGACCATTAGCTTTTAGGTCATAGGAATAAGAGAACAGTTATGTAGTAAGACAAGCATGAAGTAGGGCATCTCACTGAGCGTGGAAAAAGAGACCTATGTCATTCCTCCACTTTCAATTGCCCCACCTTGGTCACTCATATGAAAACTATTCTCTTCCATCAGGTGGAGGCGGAGGCTGTAAATCGCTCTGTGACTGTGGCCAATCAGACCAACTGCCCCCTCTATGTGACCAAAGTGATGAGCAAGAGCGCTGCTGATGTCATCGCTCAAGCCAGGAAGAAGGGTGAGACTCGAAAACAGAATATTTGTCTGCTCTTGCGCTAATACAATCAACATTTCCTGCACTGTAATATGTTCATTGTCATGACTTTCCTCTGGCTCTCAGGCACGAGCCGGCTCCCGTTGTTCACTTTAAAGGGCCGGCTCAGTGAGCCGACTTGTTTGCGACCGACACATCACTAAACAGTCCACATGTAATGCATATAACAAAACCCCAGGAGCGTAATATGTGGTGTAACAATGGGATTTGACTTTCAGGCACTGTCGTCTATGGAGAGCCAATCACTGCGAGCCTGGGAACAGATGGTTCCCACTATTGGAGCAAGAACTGGGCCAAGGCAGCTGCCTACGTCACCTCCCCTCCCCTGAGCCCCGACCCAACCACACCAGACTATCTCAACTCCCTGCTCTCCTGGTAAGAAGATGATCTAAACATTCAAACAGCACACACAGAGAAACATACCATAATGCCAAACTGGATTTTGTTACAAATTCATTTTCTCTACAATGAAGAATGAGCACAATGTTCTTTCTTCCCTCTTTCTACACCTTGACCTTCTGTACAGTGGTGACCTGCAGGTGACAGGAAGCGCGCACTGTACCTTCAACACTGCCCAGCGTGCTGTGGGCAAAGATGACTTTAGCTTGATTCCTGAAGGCGTTAACGGCACCGAGGAGAGGATGTCTATCATCTGGGACAAGTGTGTGGTAAGTGTATATATATACTTCAATTCTGAAATTTTGCACAGAAATTCATGGTGTCCAGGGGATGAATCTCGAATGTCATCGCTCAGGGTGATCCCCTGACTTTTCCTCTAGTGCCACCATGAGGTTGATATTTTTGGTGAAATATTTTGACAACTATTGGTTGGATTGCTAGGAAATTTCTTACGTATATTCAAGTTCATAGAGGATAAAACCTGATCACTTAAGTGATCACTTAAGTTTTCATCAAGTGCCAGTTCAAACTTTAGATTATGACCAAATACTCATCTCAACTGTACTTTGTGTTTAGTGCTAATTAGCAAATGTTAGTTAACTAAGATGGTGAACCTGGTAAATATTATACACATGATACGTATTACCCAAACCACAAAAAAGGATAATAAAAACTGCACGTCCAATATAACAACACACATAATCAAAATAATGTAACTGTAAAAGACACAACAGAGAAAATCAGGACAAGCGAAAGCAAACAAAAGCGTGATAGTGACTGCAGCACTATTCTCACTCTCAGCTCTGATTCATTTCAGGTGACGGGGAAAATGGACGAAAACCAGTTTGTGGCAGTGACCAGCACCAATGCTGCCAAGATCTTCAACCTGTATCCCCGCAAGGGTCGTATCGCCGTGGGTTCAGATGCTGACCTGGTGCTGTGGGACCCAGACGTCACGAAGATTATCTCTGCTAAGACCCACAACTCGGTATGACCTTCACACTCTAAGAGTAAGGCCTCCTAACATCAAATGTTAAAGCTACTATGTGTAAAATTTCTACATGATTGGTGATATAACTACTGGGGAGTGCCAAAGTAAGACATGGCAAATTCTGCACATAGTGGCTTTAATATTCTGTTAAAGGCCACTTAGGATGCTAGTGTTGTGAATGCAGACTTTAATAGCTCTGAATGGGCAGTTAGCTGCAATAGAAATAATAATAACTTCATTTAAATAGCACCTTTTAATGCAGAGATGCAGCTCAAAGCGCTTCACAAAACAGGATTTGAATGAGGACAGAACGTTACACAGAATCATAGGACAATGATTAACAACAAGAATAAAAAAAAAACATTTTGTAACAAAAGTATCTTCTAACAGTTGTGGCGGTATGGTAAAAAAAAGAAGTCCATCTTGTGAAATGGCATGTCTATAACTGAGTTCTAAAATCATTACTTTCTTTAAACAACAATTTAAGAATTAGAAGCCAACTTGTTTCAGAAATAGAAATAACTGTCTATGTATTGAAAGAGTTAAGAAGTAGGCTGCTTGTTTAACAGAAATCAACAAGAGGTCTCAATTACAGACAAAAATGTCTGGCTTTGTGTGCGGGGGGATTGTCATGTTAAAACAGGAGATGGTCTTCGTCAAACTGCTGCCACAAAGTTGGAATCACACTATTGTCTTTTGTCTACAGTTGTATGACGTAGCATTATGATTTCCCTTTATCAAAACTAAGAAACACAAAGCATGAAACACAACCCCAGACAGCAAAGGTCAAAAGTATGTGAACATGAGGGCCCACAGATTGTTGCTATGCAGCGTAAGATAAAATTACTGCTAATTAAGTCTAGTTAAAAAGAGAGGGTTTTACTTTCTTAAACATTCCATTCTAACATCTACCATACCGTAGATTCATACAAGAACACAAAATATTCTACTATGTAATAATAATTAATGATGAGAGGGGAGTTAATGTAATTTATGACAGCCAGAGCCACTGGTTTATTAATTCACTTTTTGTCGTATGGCCGTCTCACTGTTATACAGGGTGTGGGCCTCACACCGAGTCAAGGGAGTGATGTCATCCTTAAAATCTTCCAGAGAACTGGAACATATCGTTTCTGATTGTTAGCAGGCAGATCACTGTGTGTGTGTGTGTGTGTGTGTGTGTGTGTGAGAGAGAGAGAGAGAGAGAGAGAGAGACTATTGCCATGTATGTTCTTGGAATCTGTTTGCTTAAGCCCGTCATGTTCTCTGGTTTCTTTTTATTCCGCTTGGTCAGAAAATGATGGTGTACGTGTGTGTATGTGTCATAGGATAGCCCAGCCTACCGGTGATCTCATTTCAGGCTCTCAGAGTCCACCAGATTGCCATGACCTCAGCCTTAGCTCCAGTAGTTTTTAGGAGAGAGTAGTCACCATTCCCCCTCTCCTCTTCTTCTTCTATTTCTTCTTCTTCCTCCTCCTCCTCCTCCTGTGGCCACATCAGCTGGTTTCCCCCAGCAATTAGCTTTGCTTTCTTTATTGGCATTAAAAGCCCGAGGGAAACGCTTTTAACTCAATCGGTTAAGCTCCTTTCACAAGTGCACTTTAATCCATAAAGATTCTGGCAATTTTACACGGTAGCATCATGTGTGAACTCAAACTGGAAGCCCATCGTCATTGCTCTGGCAATTTTTCAAAGAAAGACTGAATGACATTTTCATAAATCTGTGAACTAAAGTAACATTCCCATGAACAGCATGTGCTACAGGGAGGTTACATCATGCTTATGATTTGGGGGGGAAAGGGAGCTTGAAAAGATGAATCACTGCATCTGCTTTGAAGGTATTTCTGTCATGATTTAATATATCGCCAATGGTGTTATGAGATACAGGCAGCTGTAATAAAACATCACAGGAGCACAGTTTTCGGCTGTCAGACACAAAAAATGAACAAAAAAATCATCACACAATTCAGTCTTTAAGATATGTCATATCTACAATTCCATGTCATGAATAATGTTGCAAATCAGATTCCAAGATGAGGATATAAGTTACTGAGTAAAGTTAAGATGCTTCAGGCCAAAAACTGTCTATCTGATTGTCTCTTCAAACATTAGAGACAGTAATCCAATTAATTTGTGAAATCTATGAGGATTTTGGTGGAACGGGCAGCTACGATGGCCTTTTATAGTATCTCACAAAAGTGAGCACAACCCTCAAATTTTTGTAAATATTTGAATATATTTTTTAATGTGACAACACTGGACAAATGACACTCTGCTACAATGTAAAGTAGTGAGTGTACATCTTGTCTTCACAGTGTAAATTTGCTGTCCCCTCAAAATAAGACATCACCTAGCCATTAATGTCTAAACCGCTGGCAACAAAAGTGAGTACACCCCTAAGTATTTGTTTTACTTTACAGCCTCTCCCCCTGTTAGGTACTGTAGAATAGGACACAACCAAAACATGACGTGGAATTTTCTCTGTGTGAGACCTTTAAACACAAAACTGTGACTTACACCAGTAATGAGCGTGTGAATAGGGTTTCAGTCACACCAGTGAATCTGCAGCAGCTACACAATGCAGCCAATGAGAGAACTCCCTCACGAGGCACTACACATGTTGAAACTGGAGACAGAAACCTGAAGCATTATAAATTTAATCAAAGATCATATGTGAATAATAAACCAATTTTACACACCTTTTCATTCTGAAATAAATCCTACTTATTGACTTTTATATCATTGCTCTCCTCCACAGACTGTGGAATTCAACATCTTTGAAGGCACAGAGGTGCGCGGCGGGCCTCTGGTGGTGATCAGCCAGGGCAAGATCGTCTTGGAGGAAGGGAACCTCCACACCACTGAGGGCTCAGGACGCTTTGTGGCCCGAAAACCTTTCCCTGACTATGTCTACAAGAGGATAAAAGCTCGCAGCAGGGTACAATACCACTTTTTTCCCCTGCTAGTATCTGTGTTTAATAATTTTAGCTGATTTGATATTGATTATGCAATAAACAGCTACTTGTCAACTTTGTACAAACCTACTGAGGCTGCGGTTGTTGTTGGAGGAAGGCACAGAGCGCCCAGCAGTTTTCATAATGATTGTTTTGTGGAAAGTCAGAGCAGTGATGCAGCTTGTTGGAGACTGGCCCAAAACATGCCTGCATCCTTTTTAGGTGATGGCATATTTCCTTGTTCTCTTTCACTGCCATGACTGTTGTGTCTGTTTCTTTAAACTGCAGCTGGCTGAGCTGAGGGGTGTACCAAGAGGACTGTATGACGGTCCTGTCTGCGAGGTGTCAGTCACCCCGAAAACCATGACTCCTGCCTCCTCCGCCAAGACCTCACCTGCCAAGCAGCCCAGCCAGCCCGTCCGTAACCTGCATCAGTCTGGATTCAGCCTATCTGGTCAGTGCAGACAATAGCCTGTAATCACTGTTTTTTTCTGTTACTTTTATGACTTAATATGGACAACACATTAAATGAGTGGTTTCTTTTTTTCTTTGTCTATACCTAGAAAGGTAATAGTAGGCCCAAAGTCCAAACTAAATGAATCAGTAATTCTTAGGATTTTAATAAAGCTTTGGCATTGGAGGAGGTATATTTATCTTCTCTTGAGGTTTTGCTGCTTCCTGATGCCATAAACATCCTTAAATTACACTAAGCTATGCTAAGGTCCCCATTCAGCACATCTTCAAGCTCCACGCAGACACATAAAGAGCAGCATTCGTCCAGCCAAAATGCCATTTAGAGGTGAAATTTTGCACCAAAATCAATCCACTTGAACAGAGTCACCGCAAACAATTAGATTTCCTCGTGGTATAGTAAAGTGGAATCCAAGTGGAGTTCAACTTAGGTATCCCTGGCATGTGAATTCACATTGGTGATCACATGCAGTCCACTACACACCCGTTAGTGTCTCTTTTCCTGTTTGGTTACAGACTTTACATTACAGTATGATTATTATTAAGCATTTATGGATTAAGAATTCAAGGCACGTTCAAAGTGTCCTCTCAGCTGTTTCACAGATGTTTATTTTGTAAGGGCAGGCAGGCTGTGTGGAAAATGTTTTTTTTAGGGAAAATTCTGTGAATACAACTGTTACACAGAAATGGGAAAGTAACTTGACATTGAAAGTTTTTAATATTCTTTAATATTCTTTCTTTAAAAATTAGCATTCACCTTTCATGTGACCCTTGTGTGCTGGACGTTGTGGTCTCAAGTTTTCCTACAGTATAAACCTTATTATACACATACATATATACAGTACATCCATGATCTTAATAGAGTTGGCTTTTAAAGTGGGTGCCACAAAGTAGAGTCCACAATTGGGGAAGCTATTGTTTAAGCTAAAACTGTTTCATACACTACCTTACAGTGCGCTCTGAAATGTGTTTTGTTTTTAGTTGGCAAGTTAGCCAGTTGGTGTCACAAGCAAGCCAACTGGCTTCTGGTACTGCCTTCAATTTCAACAATACCAAAGATAATCTTCTGGTAGAACAAGGGACCATGATAACTGAATTATCAATTTACTTTGTGTTTTTGCAGAGTATAAGCATCACACTGAATAGCCAGCTTTCCATTTGATCATACAGGGGCTCAGGTTGACGACAACATTCCTCGCCGGAACACCCAGCGCATCGTGGCGCCACCAGGTGGAAGGGCCAACATCACCACCCTGGGTTAGAGCTCCGCCCTCAGGCCGCTGAGGAGGAAATGGAGATCTGAGGCCAACAGGAGCTGATGGGTCAAGCAACCACGTCACGACAACGGGAGCCGAACACTTCACAGCACCTGAACCGGGCCCTCCGTCAGCCTCGATTATTCACCTCCTCCTTCGCTGCTTTTCACGTACCCACTCTCCTCTTCCCCAAAACCTGATCCTAGAGGACACAGTTAGAAACAAAAAAAAAAACAACTAAAAAAAGGTCTGCCTCATATGATGACAAAAGAGAAAAAATGAAAACACACCTTATTTGAGCACTTTTGACTGCATTATTTAGTTTTTTTATACCGTCCTTTCTCCCTGCCATGTATCCTTTTGATGTTTGTTTTACTGTTGTTTTATTAGAGGGGTCATGAGACTAAACCGAATTACTACAGTGATGCAGGATGTCCATTGTATTTCCATTCTTTCTTTTCATTTTGGGAGTAGTTTAAATGGAGCAACCAGTATTGCTATCCTCTTTTGTTGCTTTTGTTAAATAGGTCAAACAGTAGGTTGCTTGAAATTGAACAGTCTCACAGTTTATTCAACCCACAAGAATCTAACACTTCCTTCAAGCTGTCAACTATCTGTGACTTCTATTATGTTGCATTTCAATCGTTCGCTTTCCAGTGCATTGCCATCTGTCACACACTGCTACAATCAATACCCAATTGATTAGTCGCCATGAGGACGGCCTCAAGATTTGAAAAATTGAACAACACCGCAGTGTTTTATTAGGGTTGTAGACTCTCGCAGCACTGGCTCTCATGTTTTCCCACCTGTGGCATTGCTAAGGTACATAAGTAAAAAAACAATTTCCGTATTTGGCAGCTGCCTTACAGCTTGTGAGTCCTGTGGAGCAGAAGGAGCTTTGGCAGGTAGTAAATAAAGCTTTATGCCTCACCTCTGAGCGTCAGGCCATCGCTAAGTGGGAGGATTAATGGAAAGATTTAGAGAGGAAAGAGAAAGTTGTATTTCGCTGTCACTTCAAACTTAACCTTTCCTTGCCTTATTGTCTTTTAGAGAACTTTTAGAAGTGCGGGGAAGGCACTATTCATTACGCAGCTACATATTTTCCAGCTTCTTTGCATTCCTGTAAACCATAAAGCTCCAAAATTTTTAAGTGACAGCTGGTGAAGCACCCGACGACCGTCCCATCACCAACCAGTGCATTTACATACAGAATGTTTTTCTCCTCCTCCAAAGGTGACTGTTTTATACTCATCAAAATTCCCTCTTTCCTTTCTACTCTTTATGTGCCTGAACCCACAGAAGTTGTACTGATAGTTTGATTTTTCTTGTTTTGTTATTCTTATTGAGGTAAGTGAAGGATGTAAGATAAAAAGATGTAAAATAGACAGGATTAACCGATTCAAAGGTGCCAGATTTTGCGCTTTCGTAGGGCCTATTCTGCTGGTAGAGCCCCTGTAAAGACGAAAAATGCTCGATATCTTGAAATGTTCTAATGTTTTAGAGTTTTTAACTTGTTGTCAAACTGCTTTTTAGTGTCATTCTGTAACTAGGTGCCTAAGGGCTGAGCACTATTGATTTACGCTTGAAAGTAGACATGAGCTAATGTACTTCTGACTAGTGTGCAGTGTTGATGTGCGAGGGATGGGACACGCGCAGCAGGCTCCTGTACAGCACTCCTTGCTGTTGTGGACGTGCCATCGCTCCAGGCCGTGCTGGACGCTCATATGTTCTTGTTCCTTGTTTTTTTTTTTGCATGATCTGGTTTTCATTAAGCCAAGAAACTGGTGTCCCATGTTAGTCCTTGTTGCAACGAGGTCTTGGTCACCAGTCGCCATCTCTCTGCAGCCTCTTTCTTCCCCCCACGGTGCAACAAGCTCACTCTGACAAGGAGGTAGCCAGGGGCCAGTTACATAAATGTAGATTAAAACTAGTCTATGCTTTAGACTAGTCTTAAATTCTTTCAACTAGTATATTAACACAGGCTTATTTTTAGCCAACAAACTGACTTAAGACCTTGTCACTATTGCAACACATGAGAGGTAGCTTTAGTTAGCTAGTGGGCACGTCTGTGTCACAAGTTTGTCATTTGGTGAAGTCATTTGAAGTCAGGGTTAACTATAAGTATGCCTTTATGCAACTGGCCCCTGACTCTTACACACACACACACACACACACACACACACACACACACACACACACACACACACACACACACACACACACACACA
>JAPMOB010016670.1:0-19019 GCA_029875015.1 Lepomis gibbosus | reverse complement strand
ACACACACACACACACACACACACACACACACACACACACACACACACACACACACACACACACACACACACAGAGTATGGGCTTATGTAAAGTGCAATGAGTGGGCAGGGTAGAAATGAGTGTGAGCGCAGCCATTTGAGGAGCTTTTGTGGATGTTATGCTTCGGCCTGTGTGCCTTTTCTGGAGAGCGCTACACCTACACACTCTCAAACATGCTTCTTGCTCATTTGTCAGCTGTGTCCTACACCTGCAGCATGATTATCGGTCTGGTAGTCTCACACTCTTTTCTGCTGCTGTAGATATTTCTGTTGAGAAAGATACATATATGATAAATGCGCTTCTATTTAGAGGCTCTTATGGATTTTTAGATTTGAGTATCTTTCCATGATGTTAAAATATAAGGCTGGTAATAGTCTATAATTCCTTACTGTAAACAATGCCATGAAAAGAAGAAGAACAACAACAACCAAAAATGTTCTGTGCATCTCACGCCTGATATAGCTTCTTTGTGCCGTGAGGCTCCATTGTTGTCCAGAAATCAATGAGCATCAATAAGCCACATCGTTGCACCGGTTGACGTGTTTTTTCATAATGATTAACATGGGCACTAGTTTATTTTAAGTCCATCTCACATGCTCCTGGAAATACTCACTAGAGCCCCATATGTGTATTAATCAATGGCTGAAAATAGTCCCAAACAAATGTACTCCTGTTTGAGTGACTTCTGGTAAAAGCTAACAGTTCCTGGCTTTTTTTTTCAGTTATAAAAATAAAAGCAAACATCCATGACCTTTTTTGTTTTTGTTTTTTTTTAAAGATTTACGTCCTCTGTGTAGACACATTGGGGAATTCGGAAAACTGTTGGTTTTTGTTAATTTCATGGGCATTCTCAAAAATATAGAATGACCAGCCATATTCTTGAACATACAAAATGTGAACTAAGACATGCATGGCACATGCAGTCTATTACCTGCTAGGCTGCATTTACATCTCTTGGCACTGCACTCACTCACACACATAAACACACAATTTCAGCTTTTTAGAGAAGCTTTATGCATACGTTAACTGCGTGTGCATGATTAATGCGTACGATTTAGCCAAGCTTATGTGCCCTCTGTCTGATCTCATCCTAATGTCCTCATGTTGAAACATGTGGGGGTCTCACGATCTATTATTTTGAATAGCCGTGAAGGACAGCGTTTACATAAGGCCCATTAGCTTAATTTGCTATCGTTCAAGCCATAATAGCTTCTGTTTAAACAAAAAGAGGCTGGAGTAAAGGAAAAAAAATGGTGTAGCAGTTTGTGCAGGAAGCGGTGGTGAGAGGAGGGGGTAGAGAGGTGGCAGAACATCTCACTGAGCCCCCTGCCTCTACAGCTTTGCAGCCCACTCCGCTTTCTAAATCTGGCTCTGTTTCTATTTAGTCTGCACTTGGTTTTTTATTTTTTTAGCTTAAAAGCCACACTTCTCTTGCTCCCTCCCTAACTCACAAGGTATCTGCAGTATTTGGATGGTAATTTGGCTGCGGCCAGAGAGCACAATTCTGGGTCACGCACTCTGCCATCTGTACTTTACAGACTGAATTCAAAACATTTTTAAAATGTTTACCATGTTCACATATAAATTGAGAACGTTGGAATGTTCACCTTTTAGGACTAAACACAAAATACAGCTGATGCTGATGAGGTTAGCTTTGCAGATACTTGGTCATAAACAACAAATTTACATTTTGACCTGAGGGTGGCACCAGATGAGAGGGTAAGGGATCACCAAAAGTGTCACAATTCACTTTGAGGGAGATATGTCTGTATCAGACATCCAGTAGTTGTTGATGATAATTCACCTAAAACAAATCTCAACCTCCTGGTGTTGCTAGAAGAAATGTTAGAAGATCACCAAATTCATTAGGATACATTTTTTAGAAACACTGTTGAGTTATTTCAGTCAGGAACATGGAGTAGACCCAAAGAGATCAGCGATATACACCAAATTTGTCTGTGCTGTAAAACTGACCAATAAAATCATATGATCAATTTTGAAAAGAGTGTTTAATAATAAAGATTAGTTTAGGGACGAGGTCATAATGCCCTTTTGGCTCTGCTAAAATTTAGTATGTATGAGACAGGACATTCAGGAACAAGTACAGGTCTGAATGCAGAAATGTGACACACTAAAGGTAGTGGCACTAGCAACCAATCAGCACCTCTGTTTGCATCAGCAGCTGCTATATAGCGTACAAAAGATCATGAAAGAAAAGACACCAACAACAGCTCCTCTACCAAAGTCTCTTTAATGAAATTTTAATAACATCATATTCCCAGTTGTTTCCTTCAGCTCCTGACTAAAGACAGCTTAATGTTGATACTATGGCAATCACTGCATGTGACTGCCATTACCCAGACGTGTACTGAATATTTTAATCTGGCTGTTTAAGGCAGTAATTGATTCATGTTATGCTGTTTGAGTTCTTCAACAAAATTATTACTTCAGTGTTCATAAATGTTAAATGCAAATCACAGCTAACTTCCACACTCTCTGTTTGTGAGGACATGTGAACGAATATTTGACTGAAGCCAAAAGACAGCAGAGGATGTCTGTACTATGGTTTTTATTAGGCTGGAAACATACCCTTTGTAGGTTATTTGATAGCTTCAGGCTAAATGAATTTGTTTCTTGTTGCATCTAAAATTTGTATCACAGTACAAGTGTCAGCTGCACTTTCAAGCATCACAAGAGCAGACAACAACAGTAAGAAACCATCCTCTTTGATTGTCTTTCATTTTCATCGCAGCCCAATTTGAGTCTCTAGTAGTGTGTCTTCTGTAGTACCGAGTGGAGGACTCAGGCATTTTACCTCCACAGGGACACAAAAACATTATGTTGAGTGTGTAAAACCGTGCCATGTATTGGCAATGCGTACACAGGCTGTTTTACAGAGAATATGTTTTGGGCTCTAATTGATACATTTTAGTGTCTCTCAACAGATCAAACATACACAAGACCACTTTTCTTTTAATGATACCCTTCTGAAAAAATGTGTTACTTTTAGAGAGGTTTGTAGCGCAGCTATAAAGAGACACCGCCTTTGCTCGAGGACAGTGTATGACATGTCAGAGTATTATAAGCACCAGTGCAAATGATGAAATCAGTGATGGCTGAATTCTATTTTGATGCTTCAGTTTCAGGGTCCTAGTCTTGTGCATGCTGGCTCATGGTCACGTTGTCATGATTAATAGGACATTTAAACAGAATGGAGCTATTGTTGATGTTATCTGTAACACCTGCACTTTTTCTCCAAGTCAAAATTGCTGCTGTGAAAAATGCCTATTAGCCTCCTAGCGCAATACTATCTGATTCTGTGCCTTTTAAGTAAAAACTCTGTTAAACTTTCATGCACTTGAAGGCCACTACAAACTTGCTGATGATGCTGGGAGTGTCTCTTTAAGCCCTTTGGCTTTGCAAAGTCATTATGTAAACGATTTTACAGTCTGTTGACAGCTGAGATGCCAAGATATATAAAGCTAACAGCAGCAGGTGTGGCTAACAGCACAACACTCTTAACAGAAACAAAAAATAAATAGATGTTTCAATTCAATTCACCCCTTGTGTATAAATATTGAGGCATTTCCAGAACATTACTTGAGGCAGTGAAGTTTCTTCTAATAGAAAGCACTGGATGGGTAAATGTTGCCTGGCAACCAAAGTAAAAAGACAAAGAAAAGTGACCTCCTGCTAATGCTAATGTGTGCATACTGACAATTATTTCATATCTAAATTCATTGTTTGGCGCGGACAGATAATATCCATCTGTCTTTTGTCACAGTTTTTGGTAGCAGGCAGAGTTAAGGCACAGAAAGACAAGGCAACAGGTACAGCTAAGAGGCATCTGTGAAATGCATGAAAAAGCTACCCCAGATATTTACTGAACAGCCGAGAAGCAGGAATTCAGGCAGACTGAAACGCACAGGTGAGGTCAGTGCACAGAGGCAGGAAACCTGCTGAAGGTGTCTAGTTGACAGGTGTGTTTCAACTGGGTTTGGAAAAGAGGAAACTATGAGGAGAGTTTGATGGGAGTGGGGGTGGGGACGCTGTCGCCATGACAACATTAGACACCTACAGTATTGTCCTTTCGAAGCTGATTGGAGCATTGCAGTTTATATCAGAGCTGCATATTGATTCTGCCTGCAAGACATAACTGGTGTAGTTCGGTCTGGTGAACATCCTCTGACTTCACAGAGGAGCTTTTACATAATTTAACTTTACTGAACATTTCTCTTTGCCAGGAACATCATGTTTCTCTGATGAACCAGACATTTTTAACCCTACTATATTCTACTAATATACAGACTAACAACCTTGTCACTTTTACTCTACGGCTATTGAAAATGTATTGAAGTGTCTTTGCTATTCTTGTGTCAGTCTCTCCTCTGTCAGGAGATACACCTGAAGGTCGGCAGAGAAGAGCGCTGTTGTGTTCCTGCTGCGTAATCAAAAATGACGGTTATTTTTGACTGCTGCTTACAACCAGGTAACAGTAGCCTGTGTGGAGCTGCCTGTACCCACAGGGGGGGATCATGATGTATACAGTGAGTGCACACTGCTCTATTCACCTGCTGTTGACCTGTGGTGCTTTAGCTGGCCGGGGCCTCTGGTCTTATCATTGAGTGACTGCTACCAGATATGGGTTCGGAAAAAAAACAGCCACGTGACTGACATTTTTAAACGTGGGGTGGGGGCAGTGGATGAGGGTTGGACGTTTGTGATTTTCTGGTTCAGACACAGCCCACCAGCTGTTTATGTGGATAAAAAATTCTTAAACCTTTGCAGAAACAGGTGACTTTTTACAGTTACAGTAATCTGAGCGGGGCTGCATGGCCCTAAGACTTGCTGATGTGGATAAAATGTCAGATCTGCTGAAGGCTAAACATCAGCATGCATGTCAAGGTGCGTGATTGAAGTCCTTGAAACCAGACAGACAAAATAAAAATCATATCCTCCTGTTGTTTTTTCTTAAACTAACCTGACCTAATCGAGGATATTGTTAGTACATTAGTATACTTTCAAATGTCACTGCATCTTAAAGTGCATGCAAATTTCCTACATGCCAGATGTGAGAATCCTGGCAAATACCTTTTTCATCAATGATAGTACACTTAAGGAATGTAAGTAACATCATATTTAAGAGCAAAAGAAATCCTTCTTACAATGAAGAAGATTAAACATTATGGATTATGAAATAAATTATCAAGTAGCTAGTAAAACACTTCTACAAAGCAACTATCCATTACCCAGTATCTGCACTTGAAAATGGAAGCATGTTTGCAGCAGAGGAGATAATTTTCCTTCCAGGAAGCATTAAAAGAAAGGAAAGAGAGGTCATGTGAGATCAATGAGCATGTGCTGTATTTTAAATGGGATCTGCATTACTTACAACCTCTCCAGTGCTTTAAAGGTGCAATGTGTAAGAATTTAAGAAATTTAAGAGTTTAAAACAATCAAAATATTAACAGGATGTGAAGAAATAACAGTTCTGACATTATGTCAAAGAGGTATTGTGTGGTAGAGAAACCTACCAACGTTAACATGCTAAGCAGCTTGCCCCTGCCTGCCCTGTCTTATAATATCAGTCTGTACCACAAGAGTCTATTCTTCGATATTATATCTCAGGCCTCCCTCCTCGTCCAACAGAAAAATACAGCCATACACCTTCTGATATCAACTATTGCAAACTAACTGCCTTGTTAACTCATCGTAAAATATGCAGAAACAAAACTGTCTTTGTTAGTCAACTGTTCTAACAATCACCATCTCTGGTTTTGTCAAAATAAACCTTTCATTCACAGAGTTGGGAGTGAAAATTTTCTGGCTCTATGCGCTGTTGCTGCCTCTATGATGCCTGACCTCTCTCTCGCTCCTCTACTGTCTTCTTCATCCACAGAGTCAGAGTCCTGCTCGGAGACGCTGTGAATCACCTCGGGACTGCATTCCCTGTCGTCTAACTGGCCTCAGTCTCGGAGGCTGTGTTTGGCCCTGGTTCACAAGGAGGCTGCTGAGCCCGGTTCTGTTGCCCGCTCGCCCTGGTCTGGTTCTGGTGCCCATTCTGGACTTGGACCGCTGTTAGGTGGACAGCTAACTAGCTAATAGCAGCAGTTGATAAGATGATTTGCTGTCGGCCGTTTTTTGGGAGGATAAATTTGACAGGAGGAGAGAAATCTGAATTCTTACACTTTGCACCTTTAACCAGATTGAACATGACTCAGTTACTGCAAGGCCAATTTCTTGCCACAGATTTATTCACATACTGATTTTTGTGATAGTTAGAGGGGAACTCCAATTTTAAACATCTATACTTTTTCACGGGTCTTGCGGAGCACTATTTCATATGTGAAAAAAAAGTTGTAATAAGCTTTTTGTGGCTCCACGGAGAGCTGTGTGAAAATTGGCTCGAGTGATGTCACTCTCTGTAGCCCGCTCCTCATCTCCACTTGAGGCTAGCAGCCCTGAATCTCAGACCAAACTGTCGATGCTTGATTTTGATACTTAAATTTTTTTATAGGAGTGCAATGATAAATCGGTCGCATACTTTTCACTTATAGAGCTGGAACGAAAACCAATGTCTGCTTTTGTGCATTTGCTAATGAGTATTGTTAGACTACGGTGAATGACACAAAATGTGTGAAAGGCTACGTGTCAGGCTGCTACGTCTGACGTGTGTGAGTGTGAGTTGGTGTTAGTAGTGTGCATTGCTGTCTATGTCTTTTTTTAAACTACTACTTTTTTAAACTACTGCTAGGGTTTGTAAAAGTCTGATATGTTCATATTTTGTGGCTCTAAGTGATTTTTAACAATGTTCGTCTCATTTTAATCCTGTCTGCTATCAGACAGTTCTGCTCACATTTCAAACAGTTAATTTAATTCAGTGGCAGGTTTGCTAATGGGAATATTCATCTCTGAGCCAAGGTGAATTGTAAATTAGAACATGTGTAGAGGTGAGGGACATTAAATGTGTTATTAAATCATCTGTAACAGTGGCAGGTGGGAATTTAAAACCCTTTAACACTATTAGTCCATTTTGATTGTGGTGGTTTGCTGCATGGTTATGTGTGTGTGGGTGTGTTTGTGTGTATATCTGTTTCTATGCATTGTCCAAGTATTGGTAAAGACAGCAATGATATATTGGACATTTTCTGGTCTTTCACTAACTTTGTGAAACATTAGCACCCAGTACCCACAGTTACAGATAATGATATGTCTATTGTTACTTTGTAAGCAATAGTTAGTGTTCTCTTGTGTGCCCAGTCTTTTTTGTATCACTGAGCACATTTACTGTTTTCTTTTTATGTATTTTAAGTGACATAACCAGCATACATTGTATGTTGTGGACCTCCTGATTAGAGATGCAGCGATTACCCGATTCCACTCTTACCCGCGCTTTAAAATGTCACTGTTAATTAATCGTAAAGGATTGCTACACCAAGTTTCTGTTGCTGAAAGAAAACTGTTGCAACTTGCACAAAACAAAAACAAAGTTAAGCGGTGCCCCAGCTTAAAGTGCCGTGCTTATCAGAGGCTACTGCACACTGGCTAAACGATGGCAGAGGGACCAGAGTGTTAAGCTTTATTTCCACCAAAGAAACGGAAGTCGGCAGTGTGGGAGCATTTCGGGTACATCAAGTCTAACCTGGGTGTTACTGAAAATGATGGATCAGCTGTACCAAAAACTTGCCATTAAAATTGTTGCTGCTAAGCAACATTAGGTAAGGTAAGCCTAACATATAGGCTGGTAGTGTCTTAGTAGCAATTTGTTGCTGCATTGAGCACACAGTCTATAGTTGAGCAACGTGCATCTTGACGAGCTTGCGCGCCTGACGCAGTCAAAGTAGTAGAACTTTTGTGCTGCAAATCGCTTTTTTCCTGAAAGGGCCTTTATGGAAGACAAAACTTGGACCTCTCAAGACCTTCAGTCTCTGAACATTTAACGTTACACCCCATTGTCTGTGTTGAGAAAATGTTGCAGGTGTAAAACACTAACATCAGGAGCATTTCATTTAACACTGCACTCAATTTCTTTCTATCATTTTCACTATAACAGTATGCCTACAGTTTATTCCCCTCATTTATAACAATTACTCCTGGGGGATAAAAGTTAATATTCCTCTTATATTAATAATTATAGAAATACAATTGTCAAAGTAATTAAATATTAAAAATCAACTGAAATCATTACAAGTGTTATGAAATTAATTAATGCATAATAATTGTGATTATTTCTCTGACAATAATCGTACCAACAAAATCTGTAATCGTTGCATCCCTACTCCTGATGTGTGTACCGGTGAGAGTCTTGGCATCTTTCAATATGTTTTAACACACTGTCACCCTCGGCACTCAATTAAAATGATGTCATGGAGTATGTTTTCTGGAGTTACTTTTCATTTCACCAGTTGGTATTTCACAATGGGTTTATAAAGGGATTACCATTCTGTTGCTAACATCCACCAGCAGACGGAGGGGTGGAGAGAGAGGACTTGTGGATTTGTTTGCATGTCCGTGTGTGTCATATGAAACCCATAGGCAGGTCAAGCTAGGCAAGCTCCTCTCATGATAAGCCTCATCCCTCAGAGACTTATGCAGATGATGTGATGGACTGAGTTGTTGTGATGCACTGAGTCGTAGCCATCTCGCTATGGTGAGTGACTGTCAGGCATTTACTAGTGGCTGAATATACTGTGCTATATGTCTGTTGATTAGTGTGCTCATATTACGTACAGGTATTTTCTTCTACAGAGCAGTATGTGAATTGTTAGTATTCTGCTTCCTCACACTGTATAACTGAAACATCTGAGTGCATTTTGTTGTGCTATTTGCTGGTTAAAGCTTCCCAGAGCCTGTAATTTTTTTCCTTTTTCATGCATTTTGTCTCACATGAGGTTTAATGAATACAACAGACTGATCTGTTTATCTGTTTCCCTGTTCTTACAATGCATGAAATAGCTAGAGAGTAAAACAACCATCAGATATAAAACTGACTCAGCTATTTGGATATTTTTTGTGTGTTCTGGCATATGATTTTAAAACCTGACTCTGCTTGCAAGACACAGTCCATTGTAAATCGATCTGTTTCAACTGAATACAGACCCAGTCCTTTGAGGATTATCTTGGAGCTCTAGCTTTAATTTCACTGCTGTGCCGGGTCAATTAGAGTTTGTAATTGTAATTCCACTCATTTAGAGTGTTTGATCGCTGCTGTTGAAGGGAAATTGAGTTTAATTAATTTGTCTCACTGTCTGTTTCTTTGTCTCTCCCTCTCATTCTTTCTGGCCTCCTATCCACCCTCCCCCTTTCCCTTCCTTTTTTCCCTTCTTTCTCTTTCCTCAGGTGTCTGGCCCAGTGATTCGACCCCAAAAAGGAGCTAGAGGAAGCAGCAGAAAAGAGGGCCATGGGGGTAAGCCTGGGACAGGATGTCAGCTGGCTCCTACCTTTCCTGTTCTTGCTACTGATGATCACAGTGTCACCCTCTCAGGGTCAAGGATGTCCCCAGCGTTGTGAGTGCATTGCAAAACTCAAGACTGTGTCCTGTTATGGTAAACGCCTGTCTGCACTGCCAGATGGTATCCCACTGGACACCAAAATCCTGGACCTAAGTGGGAATAAACTTCGCTGGGTAGAGCATGGTGATCTGCTTTCATATCAGCGTCTTGAAAAGCTAGACCTGAGTGAGAACATGATCAGTGTCCTCGAACCGAATGCTTTTTCTAGTCTCCAGAACCTGCAGTCGCTTTCACTGAGGGGTAACCAATTGAAACTGGTCCCCATGGGGGCTTTTTCACGTCTATCCAACCTAACTTCATTGGACCTCAGCGGGAATAAGATTGTAATTCTTTTGGACTTTACTTTCCAAGACCTGAAAAGTCTGAAAAATCTGGAAGTTGGAGACAATGATTTGGTTTATATTTCCAACAAGGCCTTCCTGGGTCTAGTGGGGCTGAAGGAACTGACCATTGAGAGGTGCAACCTGACTTCAGTGTCCAGTCAGTCTTTGTCATACCTACATAACCTGGTGACTCTTAGGCTCCGCTACCTCAGTATCTCCAGCTTAGAGGACCAGAACTTCCGTAAGCTGGGAAACCTGAGGGGCCTTGAGATCGATCACTGGCCCTTTTTGGAGTACATTTCCCCTCACAGCCTGCAGGGTCTTAACTTATCTTGGCTGTCAATTACGCACACCAACATCACCTCTGTGCCCACCTCTGCCCTACGCACTCTGGCTCACCTCACCAGCCTCAACCTCTCCTACAACCCGATCTCTGTGTTGGAGTCCTGGGCCCTACGGGACCTTGTTAGGCTTAAGGAGCTGCATCTGGTCAACACAAACCTGGCAGTAGTGCAGCCATATGCGCTGGGCGGTCTAAGGCAAATCCGCCTCCTTAACCTCTCTACTAACAGCCTGGTGACGCTGGAAGAGGGAGCTTTTCAGTCTGTCAACACTCTGGAGACGCTGCGTTTAGATGCGAACCCTCTGGCCTGCGACTGCCGCTTGCTATGGATCCTTCAGCGCAGGAAGACCCTTAATTTTAACGGCGCTTCCCCGGTGTGTATGACACCCGTCGAGGTGCAGGGACGGGCTCTGAACGCTTTCTCTGACTCGGCCCTCTTTGATCACTTTACTTGCCAGAAGCCCAAAATCCGCAACAGGAAACTGCAGCAGATATCTGCCCGCGAGGGGCAGGTTGTGTCATTCATTTGCAAAGCAGAAGGTGAGCCAACACCAGTGGTATTCTGGATCTCTCCTCAACGGCGCCGCATCACCACAAAGAGCAGCGGCCGCCTAACTGTGTTACCAGAAGGCACATTAGAAATACGATACGCCCAGGTAACAGACAGTGGTACCTACATCTGCATAGCCAGCAATGCTGGTGGAAATGACACCTATTTTGCCACACTTACAGTTAGCGGCCTGCCACTAGATGCAGCCCTTATGGCCAATCGCACTTACTACGCTGGGGACCTTAATGACACAAATTTGAATGACACCAGAGTTTTCTTAAAGTTTACTTTGGACCTCAAGACCATCCTCATATCCACAGCTATGGGCTGTATCATGTTCCTGGGGGTAGTTCTCTTCTGTTTCATTCTGCTTTTTGTGTGGAGTCGAGGGAGAGGGCAGCACAAGAACAATTTCTCAGTGGAATATTCCTTCCGAAAGGTGGATGGACCCGCCGCCAGTGGAGGACAGGGCGGGGCACGCAAGTTCAACATGAAAATGATTTGATTATTTGGATCTGTTTCTCTCATTAGTATTCGTTCCCTGATACTGTTTACAAGCAGTCTCTATATAAAGGACACAACTGTATATATGAGGAAAAGGAAATCTGTATGGATTTGATATATTTCTATTGCTTTGTTGTGTGTTTGTATTATTGTGAAGAAAAGGAAAGCTAGATTATAGTTAAAGAAGTCTCAAAATGTTGAACAGACTGTTAAAAGACGAAGCGACAGAAGCACTCAGAGTCCCACCAGTCTTTAACCTCGACAAAGCTCTTGCCAATTCCACCCTTCTTCCCTACAAGGAACTCTGTCCTCTTCATCTTTAAAGGACTTCACCTCTCTGCTCCATCTGAGGTGATTCACGCTCTCTGTCTCCAAAGTCATGAATACATTATAACAGGGTGGTGCTCAATGAATGCCAAGGACTTGCCAATATGTATTTGAATAGTTCCAGCTATATACTGCGTATTTAGACTCATTTACAGTCAGGACCTTAGAGCACTATTGTGACATTAATATAGAGGCTCTGCTTTTTTGCTGATGGTAGGTGTGTACAGAATACATTTGACACCAGACTACTCTCTGCAACACTGCCAATTTGACCATAAAGCACCATGTAATATCAATGAAACTGATATCTCATTGGATAACATCAAAAGTTGGTCAAAGCTATTTTTAAACTAAAATGGGACTCTACAGGTTAAGCTACAATTAAAGGACCCAATAAACATTCGTGTGGTGACAAATCAGTACGTGCGGATGCACACTTGCTAGTTAGGTTTTCCGTTGTCTACTCAGTACACACTATACAAAACTCTTACCCTCTTGATCTGAAAAAAGACTAAGGATGCATGTACAGAGTTGGCTTCTTTGAATTTGTATTATTTATAAATTGAACATTTGTTGGGGTGCATTCATCCCAAAGTTGAATAGATCATAGTGTATAGGTAGGATATATACTGTAAAAGATGTATGATATATTTTGTAATCATTGAAGTCCTTGTGGTTGTTTATGGTACTGTTGAGTGATTCATCCGATTTTTCTGTTCCACTGTAATTCTACCATTTCCCAATCAGTGATATCCAGTCTGGAACTTTTACAGTCTCACCTTATCATGTCATAAGAAAGATATTACACTGAGACTTTCCTGCTCCCTCCCTGAGCTCACACAACAAATCATGAAAGAAGCTTATATCAGATTTCAGTTCACCTGCCTATTTTTGGCTGTACGTGACAGTGGGGAGGCTTGGCTGACCAGCGGGGGAAGGCGTTAAGTGGGTTTTCATCAAGACCTTGATATGGTTGAGACACGCAGGGAAAAATGCTAATGTGATAAAGACCTTGGAGACTGGAACAAAGGTCATAATGAAACTGAGCCAGAGAGGAGAAAGAGTTGAGGTATACTAGGAAGACACTACTTCCAACAGGCTGGGTGCTAACAATATATATATAACATTAAGTAGAAGTAGTTAAGAAGGTGATTTCGGTATGATTCATTCAGATGATTAATTCATGATAAAGGCTGTTTCTGTACTACCACATGCAAAAAGCAGTCATGGCACTCAGTTTTGGGCCTTTTACATGTGGTAGTTTCAATTCTATATAAAAACCAGAAACTGGGAGCATTTATTACAGATTCCCATATAATGTTAGACATGATTTGGAAAGAGATAGAAAACATGTGAACTGTTTAAAGTATTCTAACCTCAAGGTTCATCTCTTGATCTGTGGGTTTAGCCTTGAGAATCAATGTCACCAGTTCAGGAATCAGTAATCCCTGTCTGCTGTAGCTTCAACTCCTGCAGTTCTAACAGTGTTACTCTGCTGCCCTCTGTTGGCTATAGATAGCACTAAATTTTACACTATTACTTGAGTAAGTTAAGATTTGACCTCCCCAAACTTCAGACTTAATAGTAAGCCATTAATTCCATTGTGAAGTTTATGGAGGGCTGACCTGGATCCAGTAGCGGTGTGAATGAAAATTCATTTTGTGGTACAACTTAAACAAACAGGAAGAATTAGTGTTTGTGTTCATCCACATATTTTACAGTCTAAAGTTATCATTTACAACATGGAATTAATATTAATGAACTGTGAATATGTTACTGGACTGATTTCACGTCTGTATTTCTCTGCATTTCAGAAATGAAAACAATTGATGGTATTTTTCGCTGTCCTTTACTGAATTCACCCTGTAAATATGGAAACCATTGTGTCTGGAAATTGTGCTAGACTGTTTTGTATTGTATTGTTTTATAAAAAAAAAAGGAAGCACACTATTTATAAGCATGCTATATTATCTGCTATGATGATGTCTTGTCCCCTGTCCCATTTTTTTATAGCAGTCATCCAGTCACTCAACCATTATGGTGGCAGTCTGAGAAGTTGATTGAGACTCTCCAATAAACCTGTGACCCCGCCACTGTGAAATTTGCGTTGCAATTTTTTAAAATGTGTTTTCTGGGGGGGGGCTTATTTAATTTTTTAAAAATCACTTAAATCAGATGGAAGGATGTCCTGTGTACACTACCCCTAAAGATATACTGCTTAGAACATAATGTACCTGTGATATGGTTACTGCATTTACTTTATGGGAAACGTTGTTATTGTTCATTTTCTATGCATTCATCAAAACACTAGTTACAAAAATGAATAAAATTTTGTGAGCATATAAAAAATTCTTTGCATTCACACTTTGATGTGTTGTGTGTTTGTCATAGGTCTTGTTGAGCCTGAATCATTTAGCTAACAACTCACTTTATTGTAATCAGTGTACCTTATAAAACAACTAAGATTCATTGTTATTCTGTGGGCTGGTGAGTTCACACCGTGCTATTCTGACTCGTAACTGGTCAGGTGAAAGACAAGGAAAAAAAAGTGGTTTGCATTTTAGGGACACGTCAAGGAGGAAGTAGAAAGCAACAGGAAGATGTTCAGCACACAGTACCCATAAATTAACCAAAACCTGTTCCAATTTTAGAGACTTTAAAATCCCCCTCCACCCAAAAATGTGTTTAGCTAATCATTGCTTCACTCTGCAGAATGATGTATGTGCACTGACACCAGAAGCCTGTTCTCACATTCATCTGCAAAAGGGGCAAAGTTTCTCTGTACTCACCTTAAAACTGAGTCAGACATTTACTGTCTGTACAAGCATTGTTTGGTCTAATATGCAGCTTACACAATGTGGAAACTTGAAACCTCCAGTGTACAGACTGACACTGCACTTGTCAGTGAAGCAGGCGGCATCATGGTCCAGTACTTCAATATTAGTTTCCACCGATTTTCCATATTATGATTAATTTGGTTTTAGACAAAAAAAATCTCTAAAAAGTCTGTAGGAGGTCTTTAATGTGTTTTTTTTTGCATTAAGTTGAATTAAAGGGACCATGAATTCCTGCATTTATAAACATAACTGTCTTTATAAGGTTTTGGGTCACCATGAGCCTTCAAAACAGCTTCAACCATCTTTGACACAAATTGAACTCTCCTGGAGGCATGCACATCATTCTTCTGAAACATTTTCCCTCATTTGGGGAAATGTCTAATTATATCGGTCCAAAATTTCCATAAAGGGTTTAGTTAGTCACTATGAATGCGTATATGATTCATTTGTTGTGCTTATAAAACTGTGAGAGCTTGTACTCCCCGTGAATGGTGGTATTGTCATATTGGAACATATCACTCCCACCACGTTAGAAATGTTTCATCAAGGGTAAAGACTATCACTCATAGTAATTTTGTACTGATTATAGTGACTGTTCCCTCCCAGGACACAAGTGGATCCAAACCATCCTATGAAAATGTCTCCCCAAAGCCTAACAGAACCACCGGAACCCCTCACTGTTGAGGTAAAGCATTCACACCTTACCCATTCTCTTGCCGTTTGATGACACTTGCATCCCTCCCACTTGTCAACAATATAGTGAAGAATGACTCATCTGACCATATCACTTTTTCCCACATGTCTATAGATCATTGTCCATGGTTTTCACACCTATCTCTCAAATGTGTTTGACTTTGTAATGAGTTACCAAAACTTCTTGTCAACTTGATCCCAAATCAAAGGCATCTGGGCCTGCTCAACATTTTTATACATTTATCTAGGTTTTCTACTACCACCCGTATTTTTTTACCCATCTGTATGCTGATAGCAAACAATTCTAGCTCCTCTCTTAGCCACTCAGAAGATGTCTAAAGTATTTTGAAATTGGGACAAATATCTGACAAATGTTTGTATTATATAATAAAATAATTCCCTAAAAAGCTGCTTTTATGTAGATAACACCTGCATTGCTTACCCTTTAAGAAACCGTCCTGTTATGATTCACTGTAGTTAATGATATGTGTATGGGACATACTGTATAACAAGGATTATTCATTCACTGTTCATTTTCTATGCATTCATTAAAACACAAATTGCACAAATGAATGATATTTTGTGAGCAAATAAATATAGCTTTACATTCACACTCTGCTATGCTGTTTGGTTGTTCTGCATTACACTGTTACTTCCCTGTGATAAGTGAAATAACACCAGGTTCTACCATTCGCATCCAAGTTCAACTTTTAGTAAAACTCTATTGAAAATGGAATTAAATTGGGAGAAACAATGTGTTTTTACTAGAAATCACTGAGAGTGGTATTGTTTTTCAGTTTGAAAGTAGACTTCAAAATAATACGTATGAAACTCATTCCTACTTTGTTCAGAGTTAACTGAGGCCATTTATGCAGAGGTGGTGATCTCTCTGAGGAGGAATGAACATGTGTCACCAGCATTTCAGATGAGCCACTGAAAGATGTGTCATCAACCAGTATTTGCACTAGACACCAACATCAGACTGTGAAATTACAGAATTAAGCAGTGAGATGGGCTTGCATTTTAGTCATTTCATAATTTACTTAATTTACTTGGAGCAGACAGCAGTGTTGAAGTGCACAATGTGCTGATACCCTCCCCTCAAGTGTCTCTTTCATTTGGTTCAGAGGGGAAATTATGTCAGAATGCACTTTGGCACACAGATACTCAACGTCTGCTTCAACAAAGCTATTTCCAGCTATACCATGGGAACAGTTATGGGTGATTGAAATGATGTAAGGCAGTGTGTGCGTAAGTGTGCATGCATGTGTGCGTATTTGGATGTGTGGGTAGTAATCACACATTTTGTGTTACCATGGTGTTGAAACTTGGTGGTCTAATGAAATTGTAGTGGTTTGCAGTTACAGAACAAACAACTGACTTGCAAACAACATGTGCACCACTTTTCATCAAGGCACTGTCTGCTTTCAGATCAGTTGACACCATATGCTGTGAACCATCATTTACAGAGGGTAGTCCCCACTTGATAGGAAACATATAGTGCAATAGTTACATCAGCTGATAATTCCATCACATGCTCCAAATCTGAGACTGTTTTATTTTAAATTTGTATATAACATCAGTTGAAACTTGATGACACTGTGTGCCCCAGGTTTAGTTGTCATTATGACTGTACCAGGATCAAAATGACTTGACTGTCATGTCATTCATCACTTGACGTTGCAATCTAGAAACATAAACCAATTATAAGTTTCTAAATTTTGTGAGTAGGTTTTGATCCAACAGGATTAGCGGTGACTGGTGGTGTGCAGTGTCAGCTGCCATGTTAGTTTATTGTTGATGTTGAGGTTGCCAAAGAGTTAAAGAGAAATTGTAGTACAAGTGTGGTGCAAATATGGTATCCATTTATGTATATAGAGGGCAACTTACAATGTCCATTTGCTTTAACGCCTTAGAATGCAGGACCTTGCATTATACCATCAAAGGAGTGCTTATCTATGTTCGCAAGGGCCCTATTTTCATTGTTGAAATGACGGTGGGGATTGGGGGGATCTGACCCCATAATTAAGACTTGGACCCCCCAAAAAAGGCAAAAACAACAGTTCAGTGAGGTCTTTCTTAACGGTAATTGTAAATACCTCAAGAATCTTGAAATTGGCTACCATTTCAGACACCCCTAAAATGGACCATACCATGTCCTAACCTTCACGTTAGTTGACGTGTCTTGTTTACCTGCAGCCCCCCCCAGTGGCTCATTAAATTCTTGTGCATCACACGCTAATGAAGATGCTGTTGGTTAATGTAAGTAGCTAGCTTGTTACAAATACACTTAACTTTCCTACCTTCAGAGTTTCGTAGTTAGAATTTATTTAACTTAAAATGAGACCTCTGGTGTTAGGTAGTTGATAGTCGACCCTATCATTTCCAATGTTGGCTTGGCATTTCATCATATTTTTATCAATTTGTCAGCTAACGCTGGTGCTTATGCATGAACAGTGAAATTGAGGATTCGTTATTGTAGAGATACATTTTACATCAATACAGAGTTTATGTCTTTCATTTTATGTCTTTTTAAAATAAGCACGCCATTTGTTTTCACATGGCGTTAAGAGCGTTACCTGGCTAGGTAATTGAAGAAATTTAAAATGTGTGTTATTTAAAACTACTACATTATTAAATGCAGATTAAATTTCATTCACAGTCAACATGAGCAAGAGGAACGAAGATATGCAACACTTTTTGGTGCTCAAAAGAGTAAGTTGAACATTAAAACTTGAAATGATAAGAATTAGGAATTAAAGATGATAATGCAGCCTGTATGATAGTGCCTTTGGTTCTGGTTCAGCATTTTGTTTGTCTGTGTTTGAGCGTACACTGCGTGCACAATTATTGGGCAAGTATTCTGATTGAATTATTTCTGTGCACAATTTCCAACTCCAAACCATATATTCTTAAATTAAGATTTTTATGCAGCTTATTTACCTCAGGTAAAATGGGCCAAAAAAGAGGTTTAACTGACACTGAAAAGTCAAAAATTGTAATTGTTTCAGATGGATGCAAAACTCTTGAAATAGCTAAACTTTTGAGGCGTGACCACCAGACAATCAAATGTTTTGTTGCAAATAGTCAACTGGGGTGTGACAAGCTCATAGAAAAGAAAAGGTGCAAATTATCTGCAAAAGACTTGAGTAGAATTAAACGTGACTCTACCAGAAACCTATTATCCTCCAGTGCCACCATATTCCAGAAATGCAACCTATCTGGAGTGTCCACAATCCACGTTAGTGCATGGTGCCAAGTGCTCAGAGACATGGCCATGGTCAGGAAGGCTGAAAGACAACCACTACTGAATGAAATTCACAAGTTGAACGGTCAAGATTGGGCAAAGAAATACCTGAAGACACATTTTTCAAAGGTTTTATGGACAGATGAAATGACAGGGACTCCTTATGGACCAGAAGGATGGGTCTGTGGCTGGATCACTGCTGGACACATGGCACCACTTCAACGTAGGCACCAGCAAGGTGGAGGTTGGGTACTGCTATGCTATCATTAAGGATTACATAGTTAGACCTTTTTGGGTTGAAGATGAACTGAAACTCAACTCCCAACCCTACTGCCAGTTTCTGGATGAGATTTTCTTCAAGCAGGAAGAAGGTACAGGAAGAAGTCCTCAGTATTCAAGAAGGCCATGATCTTTATGCAGGACAATGATCCATCACATGCCTCCGTCGAAGTACTCCACTGCTTGGCTAGCCAACAAGGTCCTTAAAATTTCCCAAATAATGAGCTTGCCCCCAGCCTCACCAGACTTAACACCTATTTTGGAACTTACGGGACTTTCTCAAAAGGGAGATTTACAGTCAGGAAAGGCAATACAACTCTTTGAACAGCATTTGGGAGGTTGTGGTTGCTTCTTTAGCGAAAGT
>JAPMOB010016499.1:0-13447 GCA_029875015.1 Lepomis gibbosus | reverse complement strand
TGTGTGTGTGTGTGTGTGTGTGTGTGTGTGTGTGTGTGTGTGTGTGTGTGTGTGTGTGTGTGTGTGTGTGTGTGGCCTGAATGTGACCCAAACCCAAAGGCAGCCCAGCTATTAGAGCAGTATTAGTACAGAGCTGCTATTACAGCGCCTACAGCACTGCTAAATGGCTGCTATTATAGACCCACACGGACACCCACACGGACACACACACACACACACACACACACCCACACAGACACACTCACGTGTAAAAGCAGACATGACTTGCAAAAACATTCTCTCTCTCTCTCTCTCACACACACACACGGCTTTCCAAATCCAAACACACTTTGAACATTAGGCAACTGAGTGCTGTCGCACACTGTCTGCTGAAGAAATCCACTCAATCATGCAACTAGAAATTCGGACATTCGCCTTTCATGACCATCACTTTGTACTCAGTAAACATGTGTGCTTGTGTGTGTTTTCTTTGTGGAAATATATATTTTTTTGTATTTGTTTTTACATGAATGTGAGCTTCTACATGTGTGTGTCAATCATTACGAGTGTGTGTGTGTGTCTACCAACCAATCAACTGTAAAATCACCTAATTTTCATGTAAACTGTGTGAAATAAGAGAAGGCAAATAGGAAAGCTCAAACAGGGAGCAGTTTCCCCCGACTCAAACACTCCGTGCTCTATCCTAAACAACTCCTCTGACCTTAACAAGTACGAGACAAATTAAGCAAGTTCTTCTGTTACACTGATGTCAAATAAAATGTATTAAATGAAGGAAAGAAAAAAAGCAAAGATCGTTTCACTGCAATTCTGGTTTGGAAACTAAAACATTGAAGGAGAAAAAAGAAAACATTGCAATAAGAGGTTTATATAAAACAAACATTTGAAAGATTATTAATAGAATAAGAAATAATAGTAAATCTGTAATATTTTTGTGATATATAGTTTTATACTGAATAGATTTGCCTATCTGGGGTTTAGGTAAAGCTTTAAAGGGGATCTACAAACAGCAAAAGGAGGGTAACTGATGATGAAGCAAAGTGATTGAAAATAAAATGCAAACATCAATGCAACAAAAATTGTTTGACATATTGTAATGCCCAGGGTTTTGCGTGCACCATGTTCTGTGATTGAAGCTGAGGAGCTGGTTACAAACATCCCTAAAATTGCTGAAGTGTCCTTGAAGTCCCTTCAAAATTTAAGGGTGCTGTTCTGTGGCTGAACTCTGACCTCCCTCCTGAGGTGGGTAAACGGTGGGAATTTCCCTGCATATGGCAATACAGGATCCCGTTCATTAAATTTTTAGTGACTGCAATTCCAGGGCTTGCACTGCCATCTAGAGGGGTCACAGGGAAGAGCAGGACGGGAGAGGATGACATCAATTAGAGAGAGGAAAGTGTATTAATATTTTTGTCTACGTGTGTGTGATTATCATGTGTGTGGATGAATGTGTAAATGTACAAGATTTTCCAAGTGTCAGTGTGTATGTGTGTGCTTTTGCTGGATTTATTAACATTTATGTAAAAACCTTTAAGTATGTGTTTTCTTTTTCTTCGTTCTTAGCTTTTTATTATATTTTATGTTGCTTTTAAACTTTTTTTTTTATATTTCCCTGTTGCTTTTATGTTTTATGTAAAGCAGTTTGAATTACCTTGTTGTTGAAATGTGCTATACAAATAAACTTGCCTTGCCTTGCCTTGCCTTGTATGTGTCAAGAACAGAGACTGTACTCGTGTGTGTGTGTGTGCGCATTTGTTGGAGAGTGAGAGCCTGCATGACATCTCCAAAACCTGCTGTACAGTGTGGTATTATGAGAAAACAGCACGTGGAAACAGACACAATTACAGGTTCACGGTCCGATCTAGGCACGTGCATGCAGCACAGGCCAAGGTATTGGTTTTTATGAGCCCACACTGTTCTTTCTATCAATCAAAAACACACACACACACACACACACACACACTCTGTAAACATGGAGTGAATGAAGGGTCCATCATGCCAGGCCACAGAGTCTGGCAATTTTTCTCTTCACACACACACCTTGACAATACAGCCTTTATTTGGAAATGCCATTTTCTCAGCTTTAAAGGGGGTTCCCCGTGTGTGTGTGTCTGCGTGTGTGTTTTTCTTGGATGCTGACTGCTTAAGGGCTTTCCCCTACTTGGTTTTTCCAAAAGCTCAATTGACTGGAGAGGGAGCAGCTACATGACCCCTCTCCTTCTCTCTCTCGCTCTCTTTCCATCCTTTGCTCCTCTTAGACACTTTTATAGTTTTATGTATTTGTCCAGTGCTGCCAATTACCACTTGCACAGATGTTAACACACACATACTTGAACTTGTATACTTGTGAGGACTCTCTTTGACATAATGCATTGCCTGGCACTAAACCAAACTTTAAACATCACAACTAAATGCCTAACCCCAACCCTTTACCCTAAACTGAGTTTTAAAAAAGCCTCAAATAGCACTTTGAAGGTCCTTCCCAAAGTGAGGAACAACCAAACTGTTCTGACTTTGGAAAAATATCTTCATTCCTGAGGTTTAAAACTTAAATTGGTCCTCACAAATACAGACAGACAACAGCGTGGAGACACACACACACACACACACACAGCTGGTAAAATGGTAAAAGTACCTTCTACCAGCTTCTGATCCTGGTGGTGTTCATTCATCACTGTAAATGATGTGCATGTATGAGTTTGACTGTATGCAATTGTTACTGAGAGGTGTTATCAAGAGATGTAATTATGCAAAAATATTCCTGTGTGATTCAAGGATGTTTTTTCTGCAACATCGCTAACACTCCAGAAGTTGTTTTTGTAAATGACAGCCGAAAATATGTTTTAATTATAGAACTGGGATGAGTTTTTGACCTGTACCTAATTTGGGCATTTTCTAATCATCTGAGCAAGTACCAGTCCCTGGTTGCAAAGACTGGTCTGCTAGGAGATGAATGTAGATTAACAGGTTCAGTCTTACCAAAAAATAAATAAAAAATAGACAGCTGGCAAAATGCTATTCCATCTCAGCTGTAACACGCAGCCAAGTTAAGCATTTAAAATGTCAGTCATACCTGTGACCCCTCCAAAGGTGCCATAGGTCATGTTGCAGGCTGTTCTCTGCAGATTGTGTTCGTAAACCAACTTCAGCTGATATTGGTCGCCGTGCTCCACATTCCCTGCAGTGCCTAAAACACACACACAAAAGTCTATATGCTTTTTTGGAAGGTGAAAGTTGTATAAAAACTGTTGTTTAATACTCATTTAAACAGAGACCATCCAGAGAATATAATAGGAAAAGCACTTAGCTGCATCTGTTTAATGTCAAGTCAAGTATATTTATATAATCCAATATCACAAATGATAATTTGCCTCAAGGGGCTTTAAAACCTTGATAACATGGGAAAAAATTAAAGAAATCCCTCCCCCTCCCAGGATGGACACATGCAATAGATGCCGTATATACAGAATAGATACCCAACAAACAAAAAAATAATCACGGTACAAACAATTATAATGACAAAATGTAAATTGTAAAACATAAGTAAAGATGATGGATCCACATGGAGAACTGAGCTGCTTCAGGTGCACTAAGCAGAATGTCAGCCACACTAGGACTTTTATGTTTGTGAGTTACCTGAAACAGAGTAGACTGACAACTTCCTGGGGTGAAGAACAGCCAGATGAAGAAGCTCTGAACACCTGAAAAGGGAACATAAGCTATGTCACACAAAAGTAATAATACAAACACAATCAAAATCATTATTAAAAACAGTAAAACTTATGGTCAATAACATGGTAACCAACGAAACTGAAACAATTTCATGTCTGCTGTAGCACCAATTTCCTAATAATATTTCTTAACAAATGTTGTTCTAAACTAACAACAGACTCATAAAGAAAAAAATAACACATATCACAATATTGAATGAACTGCTCATCCACTGCAGCATTGTTCTTTCTTTCCCTCTCCAAAAGTCATGATATCAAATGATTCTCTCTCCAAAGTCCACATGCAAAATATTTTCTTACTCAAAGGCTCCTCAGCAGGGCAGATGTTTCCTGCCACTGTGGTTGAACCCATGTTCTCAGCTCAAGGGTGGCACATGCTTATATTTTAACTTATACTTCTAAAATAATTACTGTAACAGCTGGTGGATTTTTTAAACATTGGTTATGGTTGAGGTGTAGGTGATGGTCTGAGTGATGCTGATCCTGGATTTTCACTTATTTACTTTACCACAAACCCACAGAGAAAGAATCTGTCGACTTTTTGGACCCAGGACAAATTCTGTCTTACTAAATTTCAACCACTGTTGTAGTGTTTGTTGAGAGAAGAACAACAAGGGAGGAGAAAAACTGGATCCCACAAGTTTTCTTTCTTCCTCGGGAAACCACTCAAGTCAGTGCTGAAACAAAACCTTTCACCATCTGCCCACCTCGGTCTGCCCTGACAATATTTACAACGTGCTTCTCTGTCGAGGTCAGCTTCCAAAATGCCCACCAGCCTCTGAAGAATGCTATGCTGAAAACCGCAGGTAACTAAACACAACGTCTTCCAAAACAGACTGATTTCGCTGGATTCTGCTTCCAGCGTGATGATGTGGGAAGCCTTCGAGGCAAACCACCAGAGCTGTTCCCAGAAACCTCACTTTTCTGAAAGGTTCCTGTGCACCCACAGTAAGGCAGAGGAAGGTAAAAAGTGTTCAAATCAATAGCTTTTTGTACAGCTGTCAGGGTAAGTTCAATAACTTGTGTACTTTAATAGATACAGGCACTTATTTTAACAATTTAACTTAATAGATATTTCAGAAAGACTTGAAGAACTGAGTGTGAACTCTTTCAAGTACCTGCCAGAAATTCAGAAGCAGTAGAGACAGTCCTTGCTTTTTACACTGTGGCAGTTAAAGGGAATTTAAGGTACATACTCATTAAAGAAAAAGGTACCGTAAACCGTATATTGCAACAAGGTCGATAGTTCCACTCTCCTGGGAATGAACAATGCTTACACTGTATACATTTGTTGGCGCTGAACGTGGTGAAGCTGCTTTGTAGTATTTTTGGTTCTGGTCATTTGGGGCTCATCTGGCTCAAACATACACTAAAAACAGCTCTGCGTTTAAAGCAGCCACTTTCATGATTTTATTGTGAATGACTGATGATTTTATTGGTGGACGAGTTTTTGTGGTACAGGCTTGTGGGAAAATACCATCCAGAAACTCACTTTTGAGAAATAGATCAATAATTTTATTCCCTGTTGCAACAATTGCCAGGTAAAAAGTAGAAATATCTACATTAAAAAGCAATCTACAAGCAATGCATGCTTGCACATATTTGAATGGACGAGTATACATATTTACAGCACTGGTGCGTAAACGTATGGCCTCCCTGAAATGAATAGGGCAGGCTTTCTTTTTCACACATTGCTAATGTCCTACTGTCTGTCTTACACTGTGTGCCACTTATGTGCATTGCCATAACAAACCAAGACACATGGATTTGTTGTTGTGCATGGCTTCTACATTGGTATAATTTAGATTTTTGGCAAGATATCATTTGATGTTTTGTGTAATGTTCGCTTTGCACAGTTGATCGTGTCTATACTTACATATAATGTAGTTAAAGAACATCATTCTGAATAAAGCTTCCTGTATCTTTCTTAATGTGTTTAATGAAAAAAATTCAGCAAAACTAAAGATGTCAGCGCCAAACATTTATCTGTCCTATCCTATCATTTCTCTCTTTCTGCTTGTGTGCCTACTACCTTTAAGATCAGAGCAACTTAAAACAGCTTTAAGTGATGCTTTCAGGCTCAAACAGGTTCTAAAAAGTCTCAAAAATGGGTTTATAAAAAGGTCATAAGGTTCAGTGTGTTAGATTTTGTGCTAAGCTAAGTATAAAGAGGAAAAAACTCTCCACTATGTAATGTATCACCACTATCCTGTCATCCCACATCATTCCTTTCATCCCGCTATCCTTCTTCTTCCCCACTTTCAAATACTTTTGGCTGTGAGGGGTCACTTAATCATATTCACTTCAAAATAAGTCATTTTTACTGGAGTCATTTGCACATTTTCTTCGACCTTTACTGTGAGGAGGACAGGATGGGGCCCTTGAATTCCGACAGCTATGCTAGCAACTCAGTGGTTAGCCTAACATTACAAGCACAGCTATTCTTCGGCCACTGAGTGGTTGATAGATCATGGTAAATCATGATGAGGGAGAGAAACTCCGGACATGGTGGTTTTAGGTTAGCGTGCATTGCGGGGAGATAAAAAAAAAAAAAAACACATTTTAATGTTGTTGTAGGTAACAGCAGGAATGTTTTTTTATGAATGAAAAAGCAGAGTGATGAGTTATGAATGGGGGTTTCTGCCTGGTAGTTTAAAGTAAGGCTATATTATAAGCTATACCATGAATGCTCATAATTCACAGGAGGTCATGACCAAATTTAGTAAAATATGCCAAAGGGTGGTAGATTTACTTCTCTCACCAGCCAAAAAAGCAATGCTAATCTATTAAGTGGCTGGTACACTTTGAGTATTAACTGTATTAACTAGCCATTTGGCTGGTGCATCCTGGTAATGACAGATTTTTGATTCTTGTGATTCCCATGCAGCAGCAGCACCCATATGTAACACAAACAGAGACATGGCTGTCAGGGTGGCCAGAGCGCACAAAGTAGCTGGCCTGTAATCTCAAAGTCCAATGGTTCGATTTCTGCAGCATACCAATAGGCTAAGTCCATCAACAGCTCTGTGTTCTCTGCAACCATGACCTCTGACCTACTTGCTAACAACAAGCCATTTCAAATATGAGCATTAACTATAATTCAACATTAGAAACCACCTGCAGAAAGGTCGTGCAAAGTGTGAAAGCAATGAATAAATCCCTGACAATATCCGACAATATCAGCCTCTAACAAACAGTGACAGTGATTTGGTTGGAAAAAAATGAACACCTGGTTTAGGTTTTGCTAATGTGAGTGTTCATCTGAAAAAATAAGCAATCTGAAGACAACACTGTAGGCTCTGGGAACTGGTGATGGTACAAAATATAATGTTGACATTTACTTTGCTGATTACCCCCTCTTTTGCCTTCTTTAAAACAATATGGTAGATCTGTGCATTTGTGAGACAGTGATTTAAGTTTGCTTCCTGGCAGAGGACATTAGGCTAATGCCAATTTGACCTACAAAGCATTAACAAGTGCTCATGTACAGGAAGGTAGCCAAGAGAGCTGGAGGGAGAGGGGGCAGAGAAAGATTAGCAACAACATCGATGATCCTGGTGTTAGAGCACAGATCTGTGGTGACTTGATTTATCAAGAGTGGCACCGTGTTAAGAGTGAAACTAATAGTCCAACAAATAGCCCCCATTAGTGTCTAAATACTAACATGTCTATTTTCATTAGCTAAACTCATGACAGTGGAAACTAGTGACACAATGCTCTGTCCATGGGGAAAAAAGCATTCAACATCTACTACAAATCTGAATAAAATGTTCTGATATTAAACTCAAACACAAAAATGCTTTTACTGCGTGCTATTAATCAAATTTAATGCCATATTTCATTTCATCCTAAATTAGGAGGTGAAAAATATATAGTACAAATGTACTTTAACAGTTCAGTGACATTTTCCTAGGTATGTGAGGTCTACTTACGAGACAAACTTGCCCACTTCCACCTGGATGATGGCATTTTGAAGCTGGACTTCTAGAAGCTGGGCTTCCACCGAAACTCCCTCACTGGACTTATCGGCATGTGGGGAGAATATTCGGAGCATTCCCATGTAGCTGCCCACCACCACCTTGTCTACAAAGTTATAATCACAGTGTGGATGTTTTAGGTGTGGAGTAATGACAGCAGCCAGACTGTCACTGCTTTCATTTTGAGTGTTGCTGGCACTGTCACTGCTAAGAGAACATGAGCTCAAAGAAACACTGTTACAGAATTTCTATTTTTAAATGAAGACAAATTTTGACAGCTTTAATGCGAACTAATTTTTCTTACTTACCCAACCTGAACTTAACTGATGAAAGAATGAATACATACGTGAATACATCTATGTGTTTACTGGGCAAAACAGTTAAATGTCAGATTGAAAAGGGGGGTTGGGGATGTAAGACAAAGCACAGCACAAGGGCAAATAAAAGTACAGTACAGTCGATCCTTAAAATCTTTGACATGTTATTGTCATTTTGTTGCCAGCATAGGCTATGATAGGCATTTTGTATGCATGCACAACCCCATAAACTACAAAAAACAGACACAAAATAAGTTGAACGAGGCACAAATAATGTCTAAACCTCAACATGGGCATTTCAGGCGAGGTCCTGTAATCTGTACACTGCATCACTTCCTGTCTACACACTGACCATGTCCAGTGCCACTGTTGTCCACGTCTCCGACACATAGGCATCCCTGGTCAAACTCCTCCCCCTTGCCAAGCACTGCCGACCACCAATCACGGGCCTTGAACAGAGACATGCTGCCCCTGATTGGACAGAGAGAGAATGACACAAGAGGGAACAGGTTAGATCATCTTCTGAAGGTGACATAAACACACGTTGTAGCACCCCAACAGTGGGTGATGAGGAAGGGGCAAGCATTACTTTTTTATTTCTGTTCCAAAAGCTAGCCTGCTGGCACAGAATCAAACCACTAACCTTCTTGTCACTAGAAAAAACACTGGATAATCAGTTTGACCAGAAAAGTGCAGCTTGAGACGATGGCATGGTGACAGCTTGGACCACTGTCCACTCTATCCACCAGAGCAGGAGGCTTTCAGTACTCTGTGCACCACGCTGACACCAGCAGCCAATGGCAGAGTGAGCTTTGTGGGGAAGTGAGGAGGGGGGTTGGTGGGGGCAAGCAGCTTTTCTACTTGCTAAGTGCTGAGCAGGTGGAACAGGCAGCTAATCCAGAGAGGGAATCCCTCCTATCTACTGTATACTGCCTGAGACCTGAGCAGTTGTTAAAGGAATATTACACCTTCATCTACAAAGATATTATATAAAAGAGCAATGTTTAAAAAGGACGTACAAAGATCTCTTTGTAGATTCATTTTATTATTAAACCTGAAAAGAACTGTACTTTAATGCATATCGAACAAAATAAAATACCAAATATTTGCTGCATTCACAAGGGCAAAGAGCTGTTTGCTTTTCTTTTGATGATGTAGTATTAGTAGTTGCAGCACTACAGGAAGCCAGCAGTACTCACTTATTAATACACCAACTTTATTTCTAACAGGCTAATGGACTTACAGTATCATCCTGTGACTGTCTGCTGGGCTTTGTGCTTCACTGAATTTCCTTGGCACGATCTGTTTGCACATCACCTGTACTTTTAGAAACTTTTGTTATCCTGTTTAAATCAATCAGCTGTAGGACTTGCCTTAATCGATGCTTCCTGCAAGCAAGCTGGTAGAAATGTTATAATAACTATCTACATTTATCTGGCCAATGCCTTGATAATATAACATACATAACATAAGGTCAGCCTCCTGTGATGGAAGACTCTGGGGATGTTGCTGCCACTGGCAGTGACACGTCAGTCGATTAAGCACATTTCACAAGTGCAGTGTTTCTAGCTGCTGGTTTCTATAACAAACAAGTTACAAATACTACCAGGGTGTGACAGTAATTTTCAGCTAGCATCTTTAAGCATTTCAAAAATCACTCAGGGACAAAACTGACATAACACAATGTTAGGAGTAAGGAGGATTTTACTCCAGCTAAAAGCTACAGGGCAGACTTGTGTTAAACATTCAAGAACCGGAAAGAGAAACGAAGGAGTTTAATCATTTGGTACTTTTGGGCGTTAATAGCACATGATCACACACCTGTAGTTAATGTTTTACACACAGGAGGACCTATGTCATGGTAAAAACGCACCTTATCACTAAGCAACAAAAAAGTCATATAAATCAATCACACACGCCTTCAGGAGCTGTCTTAGGTCGGTTACAACTCGATGCATCCCGAAAGGTAAGTTAACTTGCAGCTAACATCAAGACGACTGAATTAACTTTAGCTTAGCGGGCTAATTAGCTAGCTCTCCAAGTTACCTGGATACTTACTAGCTAGCAGGTCAAGAACAGTGTCGCTTCTGTTTTCACGGCCCCTGCCGCTAATGACAAAACACGTTTAGGTTTGTTTGCGGGTTTTTCTTACCTTCACGTACACGAGTCAGTCCGTGAAAGTAGATGGTTTGTTACTCCTCGTTCACACGAAAATCACATTTCTCAGCCTCTTACTTGCAGCCATCGTCCTGTTGTCATGGCACTGACGCTCAACGAAGGAGCCTGTCGGTTGTGCGCAGGAGCGGAAATAGATGGACTGGCGGGAAATGTCGTTTTCGGGACTACAGACTGGCTATCAATTACCGATTTCAAGCTGATACTGTGAGTAACATTTTACAACAATTGCAGATATTTTTGCAACTATGCAGCAAAGCGATATGTTGGCTCAATTTCAATCTGTTATATCAATTATATGCAGACTATAAGCTTTATGACATTACACTATAGTAGTGTAAGAATATACAGTACGACAGACTATAAACTTAATGGCATTGTATAGTATATGTGAGCGTTTGCTTGCCTGTAATGTACAGTGAATTAAGCTAAAACAGAACAATGATGTTAAATAAATCATTTTATGTAACACATATATGTTAAAGTTACAAAGCTCTAGAACATTGCATGAGTTATGTGACAAATCTACTACATAACGTTTCACTATTTTTCTGTTTATTTGACATGTTAACATGCATGGTTTGAAGGTTTATTTTATGTTTTTGCCCGTGATATTGAAAATCTGTGGGCTCGTCCGGGATTTGAACCCGGGACCTCTCGCACCCTAAGCGAGAATCATACCCCTAGACCAACGAGCCACACAAAAGGCCACTTATACAATGTGTTTCAGAATTATTCACTGTACATGCTACCAATACTCATGTTTTTTTTAGTTAGAACCAACACACTGCTTTAGATTATCTGGTCTCTGAGTACCATCTACAGACACTTTAATGTACTACAATAGACTCATAGAAATAAACAAACCCTGCAGTGGTACGCTTACAAAAATCAGTCTTTTTCTTAAATAGGCTACAGCACCAGTTCAACCAGACAACCTCAGTCAGGACTTTACCTTTATCATAATGAAAGTCCCATGTTGTGCAGTGTTGTAATTGAAATTTATGTGATAGGACTACATTGACTGTTGGGATGTTATTTATTTCAGAAATAGTTCTATTAGATAGCTACTTCATTACTTCTTTAATGCATTGCAGTCTTAACGCAGACTAAAATGTCAAAATGTGTATGAAAGGTTTGCCTCCATGCACTGGTTCTATGGCCTTAGCTCCTACTGGTTGACATCACAGCAGGATACCCTGTTCTGACAGTATTTTACTTATTTTACTTACATTTTTTTCCTACTGTACATTCTAAAAAGTAAAGATGTCTCATTCACTTTTACATAGTTTGTTGCCAAAAATGCACACATTCGTCCCTCAAAATGAGACATGAAAAGCAATGCAGTTTTTGTAATGTCATCGACTGTATTTAGAAAGCTGTCGTGGTATGATTGAATGATCTGTTCCTCTTCGAAAGAAAACGTGCTAGTGTTTTGACAAAATAATATTATTTTGAGTCAGCTTTGCTGTGATTTGATTGTTTGCGTGTGTGTAGAGAACGTTTATTGGCATTTTGAAGTGTAGAGTTGGTGTTTAAAGAACAAAATGTGGTTTTGAGCAGAAAATTTACTATTTGGCTAATTGTGTGAGGTAGTTGTGTTGCTGTGTTAAGAGTTTCAACTTTTGACTTAAGTTTAGGTAAACGCTTGTTAGCAATTGAACACAACTGTATTGTGGTTTCATATGTAAAGCATGTACACGAATTAAGGTGAACATTAAGCTCTTCTTATGTGGTTGGACATTTAATTATATGTTTTGCTCTTTGATATTAAAAAGGAACGGGCTCGTCCGGGATTTGAACCCGGGACCTCTCGCACCCTAAGCGAGAATCATACCCCTAGACCAACGAGCCGACTTCTAAAAAATTCTTATTATAAGTTTCAAACTTGTACAGTGTATATGCCACGTTGAATGAACATGATGCTCCTCTCAGAGCTACCGCATTACATTTTCTGGTGTCTGAGTGCCATCTACAGGCGCTTTATTGTACTGCAGCAGATTCAACTTCTAACAACCCTGCAGTGGTGCTCTCCTACAAAATCATCATCATCATCATCATCTTTTTCTTAGCAAAGGCAAAAGATTCTCTCAAATTCGGCACTGTGAGTTCAACCAAATAACGTCAGTATTTTACTTTTATCACAAAAAAAATTGTATAAAAATATATATGTTTGCACAAGGCAATGTAAATGTAATGTAAATAAAAATCCCAGGGTATGGAATAGTGTAACTGTGTAACACTCCTGTCATAGGACTACATGGGACCGACGGGATGTAATTTATAGGAGTAGTAATCTTAGATAAGTGGCTCAGTAAATGCAATGCAGTCTAAATGCAGACTAAAGTGTCAAAATGTGTATGGAAGTTTTCCCTCCATCCAGTGGCGCTAGGGTCTTTATCTCAATTACTGATTTCCAGCTGTGAGTAAATAAGGACTTTTTAAAACACTTGCCGATATTTTTTGATTAAACATGCAATAAAGCCATATGCTGGCTCAAATCTATATATGTAAAAAGTAAACTTCAACTCAACTCGCAGACGTGATGATAACCAAAGTTATCAAAGAAGTTTTGACACTCTGCAACACCATCTGAGAAATTGAAGTTATCTCTGATGTCGCGTTTCACTCATGTGTCTGTATAGCAGTCTGTTTGTTTGGCATGTAAACGAACGTAAGTGAACATTTTGATGTAATTGGGCGGTTTATTGTTTAATTTATTGTTTAATTATATGTTATACTCTTGACTTTGAAAATCTGAGGGCTCGTCCGGGATTTGAACCCGGGACCTCTCGCACCCTAAGCGAGAATCATACCCCTAGACCAACGAGCCGCGTGCATGTAAGGTTTTTCCATGACTTTCCACTGTCCATGCCACGTTGCCAGAATATTTCTGTCCTTGTTTGACTTACATCTGCTTTCGATTTTTTGGTCTCTGAGTGCCATCTACAGGCTCTATATTGTAGAGCAGGGGACTCAGCTGTTACTGCGAGTAACTGGACTACTTTTAGAACATTTGCAGATACTTTTGATTAAACTGCAATAAAGCGATATGTTGACTCAATTCCACTCTCATATCAATTCAAATGTAAAAATTACACTTTTATTCAACTTGTAAATGAACAGATGATAACCACAGAAACTGATGACAGTGTGTGAATATACACATACAGGGACGGACTGGGACTAAAAAACGGCCCTGGACTTTGACTAGCCCCGGCCCAAAGCAATCGGCGCGTGGAAACTCGAC
>JAPMOB010016483.1:0-17147 GCA_029875015.1 Lepomis gibbosus | reverse complement strand
TTTGCAGCAGCATGTGTGGCTGACTGTGTATTTAACCCCCCGATAAGAGATAGTTTCATGGGAGCCACAGAGTTTAGTGTTTAGTGTGACTGTTTCTGCTGCTGCCTGATGAAAAAAATGCTTCTGCTGATACCTGGTCTGAAAAAATACAAGAAAACAAATTCATATATATTAACCTGTTGCTCAGAAGGAGCCTGTTATGATGTTCTGATCATTAACAAGCTAGATAAAAGGTAATTCCCTGGCAGTGGCAAAAAGCTTTGGTTTAATATTTGATTTAATTACTTTAATGTTTAAGATGAGATTTACAAGAAATATTTTATTGCTTCTGTGTAAAGAGAATACTGCTGGGAAAAAGCACCATATTTGTTTAAGGGCCGAAAAGCTGAAAATGCCCAGCAGGTAGCGCTAGCGGGCGTTTTTGAGACAGTGTTTTTTCCGACTGCTTTGGTTGCAATGATACATAAAATCCATGAAAGTGATGTTGCTAGTAGTTCTACCCAACTTTAATGGATGTAAAAATGTCAACACAGAGGAGAGATCTTGCTCTGTATGAAGAGAAAGCTGAAGGAGAGAGGACGGACTTGCTGTATGTTCATGAGATTTTGTGGGCGCCGTTTGTTCCAGGAGGTGAGGTTAGACGAAGCCGTGTTGGATAGTAACCGTTGCTTCAGTGTGGTATTTCTCCTGCCCCTCCTCTACTGGGATTGGACAGCTGGGTAAAAAGTGACAATGATGACACCCAAAGTTAAACATTTTTCAACTCTCAGCAGCCGGAAAGAAACGCTTAACGCTCAGCGCCTCGTCACGCTGCTGCCCTTTTTACCAGGTTGTAAAAATGCAGCGCCCCATTACAATGAATTGAAAAAAGACCCTGACGTCAGAAAATAACGCTCTTGTGGTCCTAAAGAGTTTCCAAACCACGTTATTCCACTGTCCACTACCAAAGAATTCATTATTCAATTTTGCGTGTAACAATGCGATTAATCGCTATTAATCACACACAGAAGATCCTGTGATTAATCGCAATTAAAATTTTTAATCGTTGCCCAATGCCCAGCACTAATTTTTCTTAGAATAATAACAGTTCCGCGTCTAGCTTACACTGAATTTTGCGTCTTACCAACTATATATTCCCAGTCCTTCCTACACTTTTTCATGTATTTAACTGAACTATTTAATATCTTGTGCGAAAAAAAACCAAACCATATAATGCTAAACATTTTCGTAAACATTTGGTATTCTTTAACTTTTAAAGCTAGCAACGGTATTTGGTGTCAGCTTTTCAACAGACCTTAAAATGTTACACATCTTTTGTATTTGCATTATCACTTATAAAACAATTTATGTTTTATGCTTTTTTTTTTACATTTGGCTTGGTGAGCTCCGAAGTGAAAGCAGTGTCAAGAAACTGGAGCATAAGCTTATTACTTATTACAAATTACATATTTACATGTTCAGAAATGCCTTTTGGTGCTGACGGTGGTAAGTGTGCTTTCACACCTGCCTTCTGGTAATTTCTCCGATACGACCTACAGTTTAAGCTTTTTTGTGACCTCTTTGATGGGATCGCTCTCTGTCTCAATGACAGAGAACTTTAACCAGAAACAGTTACACTCAGGTGATGCCGATTAGCAGTTTGCTCCTCTGTTCTGATTGGTGGATTGATGTTGAGCAATTTTTGTCATTTTATACCTCTGCCTTTTTTAAATTTTCATAAATTCAAACATTGGGCTGTTTCAATACCCCAATGAATTCAAATCTGCCTCTGCCTCTCTCTCTCTCTCTCTCTCTCTCTCTCTCTTTCTGTGTCTTTCTCCGCTTTAACAAACTCCATTTCTACTACTCCTGAATCCATTTAGCTACAGAAACGATTACATTATCAAAACGTTCCCCCTTTCAAGCTTTTTCAAATATATTTTGAAAATGGAAGAAATCTTAAAATCCTAATCCTCAATTCACAAGTCAGATCTACCTCGATCTCACACACACGTAAAAACACTGACACATACAGACACACATTAATAAATGAACACACAGAGGATGTGATCTGTGTGGTTGCCTGATCATCCCTCTAATCATTATCTACCCGTGCACTCTCTCTCTCTGTGACATTAGTTTAGATGCCTTTGGAGCACATTTATTCATCACTTTATTTATAAGCCTTTGAATTAGTCTTGATGCTTTAAGTTTTTGTTTGCACTGCGCTTGAGCTGCAGACGTGATCACAAGCAGAAAGTAACCTCAATTACAACACAAAGCATTTTAGCTGCTTCTACCTTCATTGGTAAAAAAAAAAAAACACTTCAAACATGCAGTTTGTGCGGTGAAGTGGGGGTTTAGTGAAGTGAGTGAGTTTAGTGAAGCTTGTTATTGAAAGTTAACCTTTAGAAGGAGATCCAAGGAAACTCAAAATGCCTTACACAGCACTGTTTATTGAAGGGAGAGAGACTTGCACCAGTGTGAAGATTCAGTTGGATATGGGTTCAAATCAAGACATTGCGCTCACAAGTTAACCAAAGTCAGTCTGTCTGTAATGAATAATGAAAAATGGTTACTACGCTGGAGATGTGGAAATGGAGATGATGTTCATCCTTATCGAGGCAGCTGTGTCAGTCAGTCAACCCAACAGACAGAGAAAAAACTACCACTGCTGACCACAACCTCAAAAATAGCCACCGCAGGTTTTATTACAGGATGTTTGTATTGGATTGTATTTAGTTGTAATAAATTGGTGGCTCAAAGTAATTCTAATATCAGTCGAATATCTGAGACAACTGGAGAGCATGACCATGCTCCATATAGAGCCTATTCCAGCATTTATGACCAAAGTATTTCAAATGGTGCGCAACAGATTTAAACAAATGGGGGAAAGTTTTTTTTCTTCAATGTTTTGACAGGTATGCCGAATACTAAAAAAAAGTGAAATGTGTCAACTGAAAATAGTTGATGGCTGAATGTCCTGAGAAGGTCTTGTGTGTGTGTTTGCAGCAAAAATTGAAAACTGTCGTGTACTGAAATATGGCATGCGATATCTGGTCACATTTGTAGTCAGGTTTACTTTTTCTTTGTTCAGACAGTTCCTGATTCAAATGGAAATTTTCTCAATGTTTCTATATTTCCCCAAAACAGGATTTAGAATTTCGAAAGTTTGTTTTTTTTTGTTCAATGAATAAGACATTTATATCCCTCAAAAAAATTTGTATCTAAAAAGTAATATTACTACGTCGAAACTCAAGTATATATAGTGCTATGACCTGGCTCATAAGGCCACAACAAAAAGGGAGACACACCATGGTAGAGGTTTAAAAAAAAAAATTTATTGAAACCAAAATTTACCAAATTAAGAGGTATTTCAAATTAACAATTAAAGTATGAGGTATGTAGTCTGTGGTTTCAGTAGTGCTGCGCAGGATGATGGTTGCATGGACGTATATGTGTGAAGGTGTTGTAATATGCAAAAACAAGATAAATACTACAAAGCAATAGTCCAACCACAGGAAACCAAACTAAAGGGGAAACCGGGGAGCCGACCCGCAGGGAGGTCTGACCTGGCCTCGACAGCAGCCTCCTGTAGAATTAGAAGTCAGAGTTATAAATACTCTACAGGGCAATTACCCCAGGTGCCCAGAGTTACTGCAATCAGCTCTTCCTCTACAAGGAAGTGAGAGAGATGGGCCGCACCCACACATGAACCCACAGGGCGTCACAATAGGTATATACTAAGCCCTGCTCCAGGCCTATACACTGTTAATGTAGGGTCACTGACTAATCAGGTAGAGTACAAGGCTGGAATTACATGAAAACATCCATTAATGGCTCTTATTTCCTTTAATCACTGAAGTCACCCTGCCTATTTTTGGGAAAGGCCTTTAATTTCTTTACCACGCTGGTAAATGTGAATAAATTTTACTCTAGTGCTTCTTGCTTCTGTAAAATGAACGACTGAATTGTGGACAATCTAACCACTCTTAATGTGTAGCATGTCCATATTAGGGTTCAGGGGGAAAATCGATACAGCATAGTATCACGATATTTTCCGTGGCAATATTGTATCGATACATGCAGGTCAAGTATCTTTTATTATATGAATTGTACATGAGAATTTTAGTTTTTGGTACTAAAATAATAAAATCAGTTGCTTTTTCAGTCCACGAGAAAGAGTTTTCCTTTAGGGACACAATCTGAAGATGGAAGAAAGGTAATAAATTGCAATATATCGGAAAATGTTCAAACACAATGATATCGTATCGTGACTTAAGTATCATGATAATATCGTATCTTTTGTCCTCTGGTGATTCTCACCCCTAGTCCATATTGATAAACAATAATATGATATGCACAATCTAAGCAGCTTAGAACTAGCTCAAGAAGGTGACCAGGTGGGCTTCAAGACATTTTATACATCCAAAGAAACCAGACCAGGCGTCTAATTGAGACCTTTGTTTATTTGTCAAAACGTGCAGCCACACCAGGCCAGAAAAAAGGACAGGCGTCTAATTGGGACTGGGCTTTTAAAAGGTTTTACGGTATAATACCAGGCGTGTTTTGGTTAACAGAAGAAATATGTGTCAGGTGTCAGGTTCTGTTCAAGTGTAAACGAAACAGCAACATGAATATTTGACCTCTGTGCATGTCTGGTCATGTGCTGCCCACAGAAGCATGTCCCAGTCTTAAAGAGCAGCATACCTCAACAAACAACATCTTCCATCAGTAGGAACCCACTTAGGCTGTAAAACGCAACTGCAAACGTGAACACATATGAAAACACAGGCACAGACCAAAATACTTGTGCATTCGCGTTGATAGACACATGCAGCCATAACTCAACAGCTCTCTCACCCACTTGTGTACATATTTCCACAGAGAGTAGGAGACGGTGTGCATCAGTGAAAGAGTTGATGAATGATAAAAGATTAAAGTGGCGTAGAAAAACTGAAAAGCTTTGCAATTGTACAGCAATATGTCACAATATCATTTGGGTTGTGATACTGTGCATCCCAGCAAGGCCGGGGCAAGTCCCTGTGTCTTCATTCTTTAGCAAGATGAAGCTGTGTTAGGCTCATGATGACAGCAGCCTTAGTACTACCTTGCCACCATGAACCACTGTAAACATTCCCAGCACTTTGAAAGTGAACCACTCTGCTCTCGCCATAATCCAGTCTCATCTCATCTGGCATTGTTATGATAAACACTGACGATATCAATCTTTCCAGATGAAAGGAGTCCTGGGTCGGTCTGCACCTTTAACGTATACTCTTTAAAATTTCACTTCCCCACTCACAAGATCAACCACTTCTGCAATCTCTGCATCGTGGCAGCTTGTAAGAAGAAACAATTGCACGGCACACCTTGACCGGACCATTACTTACCTCGCCACAAAATACAGACTAGCTTTTACACCATTTTGAAAAAATAATTCATTGTGTATATAAAAAGGTCATGTTCGGAGATGAATAAGGGGAAATGAGATCTCACTAGAAAATCAGCAGGATTGGTCGTTTGTTGAAACACTTAACATAACCTTATGACACGGCTTTGTGAATATGACAATGACAGTTTGCTTGTTACATTAGGTTGATGAAGTGGATGGATTCATGATCATGTGTGTGAATTGAAAGGGTATGAAGTAGGGTTGGGCAATTGGATGAATATATTGGCTATCTTTGATTGGTCCATTGCAGGTTGGTTTATTTGGGGGATTTTTTTGGAAAAAAAAAAATTTTCATTTTATTTTCCTAATTTAGACTCTTGTTCAGCGATCTAACCCAGTAACACAAAGAAGCCAGCAATGGCAGGGAGAGACAGCATATGGAGCCAGAATATTTGGTGAATTATAGGTTCATTTCAACCAAACCAGAGTAAGTAACTATTGATGTGGAAAGACTAACAAAGACAAAGTTTAGGTTTGGTTTATTTTGTTTGAATGAAGTGTGTTTTGTTAGAAATTCAGAAGCTGTACAGTTGTATTTTTCTGCTTAATTAGGAAAACACATGGAACAGTATTTTCTTTCTTGAAGAGAGCTTGTGGAAAGTAACTGAAGCCTTGATTATAAAGGAGGTAGATCAGAAAAGTCTCATAGTTTTTGTCAAATGCGCTTTGGAAGGCACTGACAAAGGACACTGTCCTGATGAGAGAGGTCCTTGATTAGAAGAATCTCATGGCTCATTTGTGTTGTTTTATTGAAGGACTTTTCTGAGAAAAATATCTTCCGTAACTGGGATTTTTAGAATGACCTAACTTTTCCTCTATCGCAATCAGTTGGTTGACAATTTCACTGAAATAGCTTAACAGCTACTCAGTGGATTGTGGCATTTGACATACTAGATGCCCGTGGTGCCCAGAGGATGAACCCTAGTGACTTTGGTGATCCTGTGAATTTTTCCTTGAGGTTGATTAGTGGTAGTGGTTGAGTACAACGTCTCACCCTTTGAACAGCTTGCCAAGACATTTGTACAAGGTACTAATTTTAATTTGCTGTGCTTTGGTTTATGCCTTGCAGAACTAATGACATCCCCATCATCCTTAGCAGTAATTTGTGTTTACGGCAAATTAGCGAATGCATGCTAACATGCCAAACAATGATGTGTGAGCATTCACGTCTAAGTACAGCCTAAGGGCACTGCTGAAGACTCTCGTTCTTGTTGTGTGTGCCTGTGTGGGTGTGGGCCGAGGAATAGAAACAAAGATCAAATCCCAAGGCATTCTGGGCCGCTGCAGACATGCTGCATCTCTCTGCTCAGACATAACACGCTGATGATTAATTGAGCAGGGTGTTGTCTTTCAGACTATTAAATCTCCGCATTAAAAATGCAGCATGCCAAACACAGAACTGGGATTTCAGTACACAGATTGGCTAGCCAGCGATGTGATGTGTCATGATAGAAACTTGCTAATGAGCACAAGACATTATTGAAATAATATTCAGGGCACTTTTCATTAGCAAGCACTCGGTGACAGTGGCAAGGAAGAACTCCCTTTGAACAGGTAGATCCAGGCGCCGGGTGGGCGGCCAACTGCTTTGACCAATTGGGTAGAGAGAGAAAGAGGTAAAGAGAGCAGGAAGAAAGTGCACATTGAGTAGCACAAAGCAGTTCCACAGAGATTTAAAATAATAGTAATGGTAATATTAACATTAATAAAAAAAGTACTAATAATGATAGCAATTGTGTATTTAATGGTGTAGAAATTTAATCAAAATGTTGTACAAGTAGCCAAGCCATGGTATTTACTGACTTATCAACATAGTCACCATATGCAGAACCCTGGGAAACCAGAAAGGAAACACAAAGTTCATAGTCTAACTCTAAACAAACCAAGGTTATTCCTAAATATACTGTGACATTCTAGCATCTATAAAGACACAACCTGTAGCTAAGACAACTTTCATGTTGCCAGAAGGAATTTATTCCTCCTCTTTTGGCCTGGCTTGAGGCTTACCGCCTCCTCATTAAGCTAACACATCCAGGACCGGCGATATTAATCATCCCATCCATAATGTTTTGATCAGAGGATTGCTTGGATTTGTTATATCATAGTTACTAATTTTTAAATAATAATTCCATATGAACATTTGTTACTGGTGCTTCCAAAACAAAGGCAAAATAAAATCAGCTTTGAAATGTTTCAGTTATCCCGTGCACACCACATTGTGAGCCACTAATTTGAGTGGATGGCAGAGAAGTAGAGAAAAATGACTTTGCATTAGTGTGATGGTCTAAGAGGTCTTGCTTCCTGTGTTTTTTTTTTGACTCTGGGATCCACAGCAGGTGAAGGTGTTGAAACACTCTACCTGCTGCCATGTGACCGGGCTGGCTGGCTTGTACTCGGTGTCAGGCTGACAAAGGAGCTGGTGTTGTTTACCGAGCCAAATAGCCGAGAAAGCCTTACACCCCCATATCACCGATACCGGCCTTTTGCTGGCCATTGTCTACAAAATTCATCGCAGCTCAGCCATTTGACTAAGATTTCACCTGAATGCCTGCCAACTAGAGCCATGGAGCCTGGATATGTCAGATGAATTATTAACACTGGTCTGGTCTTGTTAATTGTGAATGACTTCAGGGCACTGGGCAGTCCGCAGGGTCCAGTCTCTCCCAATCCCCAAAAAATGTTGTTGTCATTGTTATCTTAGTAAGAAAGGTAATTCCCTCCCCTCAAGCCAAACAAACAGGGACATTCCAGTTGGAGGTATCCATTACACAGTAAGGTAATGTTCTGTAAACATACACACTTTATGCTTTTCTTACTTCTCCTTACCTCTATGCTAATGTGGAAACATATGAAAAACCTTTACCCTTTTTTTCAGCCCTTTATCCACAATAGTCTTTTTCAAAAACACCCCAGAGTGAATACATTTAAAAATTCCTTGGTCATATTGTATTGTGGACCTGTGACTTCACACAAATATCAAACCTGATGATGGCAAGTGGAGCTGCAACCATGGTTTGAATTATGGGGAGTATTGGGGGGGTCTGACCCCCCTAGTTAAGACTTGGACCCCCTCAAAAAGAGGCAAAAACAACAGTTCAGGGGGGTCTTTCTTACCTGTAATTGTAAATATTACAATACGTCCCATACTCATGCCTTATATTTAAGAATGTTGAAATACGATTTCACCTGCGATGGACTGGCGACCAGGGTGTACCCCGCCTTTCGCCCAATGTCAGCTGGGATAGGCTCCAGCCCCACCGTGACCTTGTACGCAGTATAAGCGGTTGACAATGGATGGGTGGATGGAAATATGATTTCAAACACCCCTAAAATGGACCATACCATTTCCTAACATTGACACTAGTTTAACTGCTCCAGTCCAGTGCATCACACGCTGCAGGTTAATTACAGTATAGTTAACTATCATCATTCACAGTCAACATGAGCAAGAGGAAAGGAGACATTTGCTAAAAAATGTAAAAAACTGCTAAAGAAACTTAACACTTGATGAGAATGATAATAAAATAGGAATTAGAGATGATAATGCAGACTGTATTTTATGATAGTGTCTTTAGTATCAACAGTGTGGGTCTGTGTTTGAGTGGTCATGAAGGTCTGCTGGTGTGTCTCACTTGCTGGTAGTTTTGCTCTAGAATACTTATGTGGTATGTGGTACACCTATGAACTGGTGTAATGAATTTGATTCATCATCATCTACAGACTGCACACATTAGTTAAATAAGCAAGGACATTGTAAGCATTGTAAGATTTTAGTTCACTGGAGCCCGCATCTGCACTATACTGTGTTTTCTTTTTTTGACCTGGAAAAAAGTTCACCCCCCCCCGGTTGTCTCCGTATTATTCGCACCCGGGCTGCAACGATTAATCGATTAGTTGCCAGCTATGAAATTAACAGCCAACTATTTTAATAATCTATTAATTAATCGGTTTAAGTAAGAAAAAAATGTCAAAATTCTCTGATTTCCGGCTCTTAAATGTAAATATTTTCTGGTTTCTTTGCTCTTCTATGACAGCAAACTGAATATCTTTTTGGATGTGGACTAAATGAGACATTTGAGAAAGTCATCTTGGGCTTTGAAAACTTTGAAACACTAATCCCCATTTTTTTTTTTTTTTACTATTTTCTGAAATTTTATAGACCAAACAACTAATCGAGAAAATAATCAACAGATGAATCAACAATGAAAATAATTGTTAGTTGCGGCCCTAATGGCGATAGAGCAGAATTTCATTGAACTATTAATTTGGACAACAGAACAGAGTAAAAATGCACTCAAACAATTGCAGCAGCTCGCCGCTGAGCAGCATGCAGCTGAATGCGCTTCATGCCTGTCAGTCAAGCATTTTATCTGTTAGGTGGGTCATCGAGTGATCCACTCCTTTCCACTTGAATAGCATAACATTTTACTGGTGATATATTACTCTCTGCTAAGAAAGCAGACTTCCGTTGTGATGTCAGTAATTAGTTTGGAAGTGGCATGTTGAGACAGTGGGGAAGTCTCATACATGCTGCTGATAGCGGTGTAGAACAGGTCACCAGAAAACCTCAAATGAAAATGTTTTGCGTGTTTTATCAGTACAGTATGAAAACCAAACATGGCTAATTTTATGACTATTGTAAGATAATGCAAACTTTTTCAGCAGCATCTGTTAAATTACTACACATTTGGTGCTAGTGTTTATTTATTTACTTTAATACTTATACACTTATACCGAAAGGTATAGTAATAGTAGTTCATCAAAACATAGATTTTTGTAATTTTTGACAACATTGCTATCAGTCATGATGGCATTGAGATATAGATTAGATCTGTAAAGAAACAGTCTGATGATGATCAGACAAACCACCCAGGTTTGTCAACGTAATATGGATTTCTGCTTAACCAGAAGTTGTGTGGACAGTTTTCCTGTGAAATGAGAAATTATTGGTAAAATTTCAGGTGCACTTACTTTCAGTTTGACCTCCTGGTTTAGACAATCTGGATAAACTGTAGGTTTGTTTACTGGTTTGTGCTATAGACTGGACAAAAGCCTCAAGATTGGCATTTTTGTGGTCACCATATTGTTTTTTTTGGGACCAGATGTGACTGGACGGGACTATATTTATTACATTATGAGAGGGTGGCGCTAGCTAGCTTGTTTACATCTGTTAACTGTGTTAACTGTTATATTAACTGTGATGCTAATTTTGGCTAGCTTAAAACAGTATAATGAACAGCGGCTCTTAATGAGCTTGTTAAGCAATGCTGGTCAAATGTAAACATTGCAGTGGATACGAGGCACCTTTATCCTGATTGACAGGTCGCAATGGTTGCAACTTAGAAAGAATGCAGGTTTAAGGCACTTCCTCATTAGCCTTACTTTTCAGATTTTGCTGCTTGGTTTGTATCTGTCTGATCACTAGTGTTGCTTGACCTGTTGTAGTGATCTCATTGTGTTCCTAGATCTCAGCAATTCATTTGGAGAGTACAATCAAAGTCCTTATAGGCAAGTCATGACACTCGGCAACGCATCTGGGCTGCTATTTCGGGGTAACAAGACCAGGCTCCTATCTGAATGAATGGGGAGAGAGCCAGAACTGCACTTTCACTGGTCACTGCGACATAAAAACTGCATGAATAGAATCAGCAGTAAAATCTGATAAAAATCACTTAAAAAGTTTGACGATTTGACCCCCAAAAAGGTTTAAAAAGCGTTTTTCCAGACTGGTTATACCTCTGCATGCGTCACTACTACCACGCATGCACAGTAGAAGTAAAACAGACCCTTACGTCAGTGGAACCACACGTTGGGCTGAAATATGTTTCCCACTTTAGTCAAAAGCACACAGTTGGATTTCTAGCAGGATGGGCCGGATAACCGCCATATTTGCCGTTACGGGCTTTCCCCATAAAGTCATATTGAGGATGTGATTGAGTGGCGTGTCTCCTCTATAAAACGTTTCTGTTACAATTTATCATATCTTAGAGAAACAATAGCCAAAGCTACAAAAAAAAGACCAAAGTTGCAATAACTCATGAATAAGGGGCATGAATGAGGCATGAATAAGCTCCCATAAACAGTGCTGTGATGGAATTTTGATGAAAGGGCCACAGTAGGGCTTTTAAAATTATTTTTTTTATTTTTAAATAATTGACTTTTCAAGTCTGGTGACCATCACAAACACCTTGAAGTGTCTCTTTAGCCCCTTTTAAACTGGACAAAGAAAAACACTAACACCCGCTAACATCTGGCTTTTGTCTTCAGTGTGAAAGGGTACAATCGGCATTCACTCCCGGGTCACAGCTCTGCAGTAGCCATGGATGTTAATCAGCTCCAACTCTCATCGGCAGTGATGTAAACATGACACCTGGGTGGATATGCACATTTTCGCGCCTTTACCTGCACAACTCATTCATCTGTTTCTATCTGCGGGTGTCTTTAAATATATCTATATTAAGTTTTGATCGAGCATTAGCATGCTATGCTAACAGTCTGTCAGCTGTAACTTTATATCCATGGTGTGATGTCTTTCAGAGCACACAAACATCTTAAATACTAGTGAGGGCCCCTAAAGCGCCATAAAATGCATGTGAGAGTAAAGTCACTTTTTATATTAGCTGATCAAATGTTTTATATAATGTGTTCCCGTCACATATGTCATGAAGTGATGACAAGGAAACAGACAGATTATATTGCTCCTAATTTATCTCTTCACAGAAAGCAGAGGCACCCGGGGAGAAAAGACCCAGGGGGCGACCAAGGAAATGGGTGAGTCAGTGGTTCTCTTAAGTCCTGAGCTTATGTCTGCTGCTCGCATGCTGGATAGTGGAACACACATACACAACTCAAGAGGGGCTATGAATAAGGAGCTGTGCCTGTTGATGAAAAAACACTTGAGCAAGCAATGTTAATCCTACACATTTGTTTCTTGTCGCAACGCATTTTGTTACACGGCGAGGTCTACCAGTAGGTATATTCATAATTTTCAGTCATGTCACATGCGTGGTGACCCGGAGGGCAAAACGACAGACCAACATACCGGCTAACGTCGGACTACCTCGTAGAGACACTACACAAGTTGTTAAATTTTATTTAGATCACCTCTCAACTCAAGAAAAAGATAGATATGGACACAAAGTGCAAGTGTCAATATCTAAAGGGCACTGCCGTATTTCCGCCATTAAAAACCGCCAGTTCCCTGCCAGCGCTTGACTATAGTAATGTATACGAATCCGTCACCTAACACAGCTCAGGCTTGTCTCCTCGTCGATTCGCGCATACAAAAACACAAGAACCATCTAGCATTTTGACAATGCAAAAGTAACAAACTCAAAGTAACTGTGTATCACTTGTTTCCTGGTTGGCGGACAGTGGTCATTGCTGGTGTGTACGGAAGTCCTGTGAAGCAAAAAAAAAAATTCTGTGGTGGTTTTTACAGATGGAAAAAAGTAATTTATCCATGCTACTTTTTCCCCACTTGTGTTTCAAAGATGAAAAATAATTATGCTGCTTTCCCATTGTTGGTACCAGCTCAACTCACCTCGACACGTCTCTGCTCGACTCGTTCTTGGTGTCCTGTCCTTCGTTTCCCATTGCAGCTAGTACCCCATCAATGTAGCTGTAATGAAGAGACAAAAGTTCATAGAAAGGAACAAAACAAAAAATGCAACAGTTTGGCAGTTCTGGGGGAACGTCAGGTCCAACAGCATAAAGTTCTGTTGAGTGTTACCTGTTTTACATAAGCGCTGACTGAAAATTTTAACATTTCCAGCAGACTCTTTCCCTGTCAAGAGGTCAGCTCGCTAACAGCCAGTGTCGCTATGTTGCTTGCTTTGGAGAGGAAATGGCGTCTGCAGTAATTCCTGGTAGAACGTTCCTGAATGGTCAATCCTCAAAAACAAACTGACCACCTAAACTGGGCTAACATTAGCAGCAGCAGGTCTGCTAGCTAGGTTATGTCTTACACCTGTTTTGTAGTGGACTCTCTCTGACCAATGAGTAGTCTGCCGTGTTTTCATGTAACATTTTGGTATTGCCTGAGCTTTGTGATACCAAAAAACCTACCACATGCCAGCTACCATATTTGCCCAATGGAAAACCAAAAAAAGCGAGTAGAGTTGATGCCAGTTGAGCTGGTACCATCCGGCGGGAAAGGTGTTTTACAAAGGGTTTCCTGGCAAAACCTATTTTCCACCTTTTCTTAAGTCATGAACACAGGAGAGAAAACAATTGAGATCTGACTTAGGAGGGTTTTTTTTCTCACTTGCCTCTCAGGGCTTCCGTGGATGTGTGTATGTGTCCACTGTGTTTGTGTTATCAGTCAAAGAAAATGTTTACTCTACACGCTGACCGCAGGCATACTTAAGTAATTCCACTGATAGCTTGAAGGCCTCAGTATTTATCAGTTCCAAAGTAACAGGCCTGATTGATATTGTAAGGAAAAGCAGGAAGGGTGAGGAGAGATGCGGGGAGTGTGAACTCTTTCCTGCATACATCATGTCAGCATTTTTATGTGTCAAAGGGGAAAAAAGAAGTGAAAGCCCGCAAGAAGGTGGAGAGTCATAAAGTATGTTATATATTTTCATTTCCTGGAAGGAAAGGTGTGTTCCAAGAATCATCTGTTAGCATATTTAGTATATTCCCAATTGTCCACACTCTGCTGGTTTTATGGTGCGAGCTCTTGCTGTGACTTATCAGCTCCATGCAGCGCCTTTAAAGTCTACAGCAAGTAAATCAACTGCTCCGTTCACATGCATGTGCTCTGAATTCTCAGCCTTTATGGCCACAGCTTCCAGGACGACACCACAGGCTTTATGTCACGTAATGTCTTTGGAATAACTCACAGTAGCTCACAGTACATGCACTGGGCAGTGACACTTTAAAGACCAGGCAACCCAGGTGGACCGTGCTGACAAACCAAATATTAAGTCCTTCATTCTTTGCAACCTGTGCATATAACAAACTATTTCACATAAAGCACATTCCTCAGTATAGTCTTACCAAACTTAAAGGAACATTCCATCTATTACATCAAAAGAAAATAATATTTCCCCATGGTGTAATGGCCATCAAACAGTGTTCTTTGATATTCACACATAGAGTGCATAACAAAGTTGGGAGTACTGTTCCTTAGCGTAGAATACTTCACCAAAACTAACAGAAACAACTCATATTTCAGTTTATTTTGACTCATTCAGTTGACAGGAAGCTATACATCATGGATGTCTTCTCCTTCATGTGTTTTATTTCAGCAGAAATAAATCTGCTCCAGTTACAGTGAGTCACCATGCATGGCGTCAAAATCGGTTTAGTCACTCAAGTTATGTACGTGGATAACTTGCTGATGTACACTTGCATCAGGGCACCCTTGAAAAAGAGAGCTGTCTCTCAGTGGCCTTCCTTGTTTAAATACCTTCGCCTTTCAGAGCTGAGAAAGTTTAGAACCATACATGTGAGAAAAGACAGGATTAGGGTTATCAAACAGTTTTTTTCTCACACACTGTAAACAGATCCTCTATACTGCAGTTCAAACAATTATATGATAATTTGCATAGTGGCATGGTTCTATAGTTTCTCAGCTCTGAGAGGCATTGGTTTGTCAATATTGATATCATCCTACAATAGAGACTGACTGAATGACTAAAACTTTCTTATGCTGAATATTATCAGTTTATTATCAGTTTATTTTAACTTCAGGTTGCATTTGTTATATTATAGAGACTGGTCACCAGACTGACAACCACCCCACCTTTGCTATTAGTCTTTTGAGCAAATTTATGGCATGAATGGATTTTTTGTTTTGTTGCTTTATGAAGTCATAGTTTTGTGTGTGTTAAATTAATAAATCAGATCTTTGAAGTGACAAGAAGTTGGAATGACGACTTACTCATGTCGAAAAGCCGACACACAGCCAAGCTGAAAGAATAAAACAGTCGGCTGATATTTTGAACTGTTTTGACATACATCTACATCACTTATATACGCTGAGAAAACAGGTGGATGCAACTCTCGGCTGGCAGCCCACAAAATCTGTTCTGCTGAATAATTCATCTTCCTTTTAAATTCCTTTTCCGACACATTTAGATCAAATGCAGTTATCAATACATATATATTTTTGGCTGGTTGGACAGTGTGAATTGCATGGGTTTTATATAAATACCAGGTGATACAATTAATAATACTGAATAATACATTTATCCTACCCCTTAACACTCAGTACAGGACAATTATAATCAAACTGTGATAGGAATCTAATGGTGTCACCAGAGGTGTATAATGCAGGTACACTCCCATTTTTTGTGAAAGACTTTTTGGCTTGTCTTGAGAACTCTGGTGAACTCTTGTGACCTTTCAGTCAGCTGGTGGAGTGTCTCTATCATTGGATTTGAATTTGGGATATTTAGCGTCATGCACTGTTTATGAGGCTGTACCTAGTGTAATTCATGCCCAGCTGATCCAGGGTCAATCCCTCATCTGTATGTGTTCTTGCTCTTTCCCACAGCTCCTGTCCTCTGTGTGCAGGTGCTGAGTTAGATACATGGTGGCAAACGCTTGAAGGGGTTCTCTGTTCTCCAACAGATTTGCAATATTGTCTTTGTTACAATCATGCCAATAAAGATAGTTGAACTAAAATTGAAATTGAGTTGTGCACAGCAATCCCCCTGCCAAATGGCTGCTGTCCATTGGATTCTATATGTTCTTCTGCATCAAGCTAAACGCCTTCATGACATGGCAATGACAATGGAAATTGTAAAAAGAAATCTCGAAACAAAATTTAACAAAGTCTTATTAAAATTACTAACAAGGAAATACAACAGTAATGGCTTACTGGGACTAGTTCCATAATATAATAATAATAATAATTGAATGGTTCCAGTATTAAAGCTGCTCTAGTTTAAAGTGCACTGGTAAGGTTTCTTATGCATGTTCAGAGATGCACAAAGTAAGTCCTGGGAGTCAGAATTCTGGTTGGATCCCTGTAAATCACATATGTACGGTATTGCCTCTCGCCAAACTGTTGGTCTTGGAGGCTATATTGTTGCCTGGTTCGATCCCATGTTCATGTTAGAGGTTATTATTGGTTACAGGCTGCTCCCTGGCAGCATTCTTCACCTGAAAGATCCTGTTCTAGAGGTGTAAACACCAACACACACCCCCGGTGCTCAGAGCTCCCATTCCGGGCGGAGTCAGCTAGGACTGCTACTAGCTGTATGGCTAACTGAGCTAACTAGCATATAGCAGCTACAGTAGCAGTTAGCAGTTACTCCGGCGATATACTGCCCCCTTTTTGTTTGGAGAATGAATTTGACAGGTGGCCAAAATTTTGCAATTCCGACACATTGCACCTTTAAAGGGGCTACATATAGTTTTCAGCAGCAACTAGTGGTTTAGATTGCAACCTGGTGTGTGCTTGTAAATGCTGGTGGTACACAGGATAACATGGAACATGTGCAGAAACATGGATCACGTTAGCAGGTGAATTAATGTGGAAAGCCTTACAACTGTAGTATTTTACAGGACTGACTTAAGTGAACTAAATCAGAGTATCACAATATGTTTCGCATGCTTTGCAGTAATGTTAGCTTATCTGTCCAATAGGATGAAAACCAACTCTGTCGGTTTTGTCGGTTTCAAAACGTCTCGGGTTACGTAGGTAACCCTTGTTCCCCGAGAAAGGGGAACGAGACACTGCGTCGGTGACGACACTATG
>JAPMOB010016413.1:0-10449 GCA_029875015.1 Lepomis gibbosus | reverse complement strand
TATATATATATATCGATTATGAAAATAAAACATGCTTGGCATGTTGGATTGACCTTGTCCAGTTCTGAAAATAACATGCATGTAGGTCAACTTCCCTGGGGCCAGCTGGAAGCAAAAGCAACATAATAATTAATTGAGTTAATAGAGAAAAATAAATCTAACTCTGTACTGGCAGTACATTATACATGTTTTGGTGAGAAAGCAACTACATTACAAATAAACCTATTTTATATTATTAGAAAAGGCCTCAACTCAACTATATTTCAGGAATTTAAAAATTGAGGTTGACGCAACATTGCCGTATTATCACCTTATAAAGTTGATGTTATAAACATGTAAGCAAACAGTTGCTTATATGCACTCCAGCAGACACAGCGCAACATTAGCGTTCATTTGTAGATGGATGCAAGTCAAATATTGCCTCTATGTTTAGTTGTGTTTTGGTCTCCACAAACTTCTCAGGGAAATATCCAACTCTTGAGTTTCTTAACGTTATGAACTATGTTAATAAGCTCATAGATAACTCTGTCTGATGTTTGGTGCAGGGCAGGAAGCATAAAGCATTCAAAAACAGCTGCCTGATGCCAAGTGAACACAAGGTTGATGACAGCAAAGAGTGGACGGGAACACTAAAGTTGTGGGCCGCCAAAGCTAAATAAAGAGCTGAAAGATGCTAAAACCATGCACAGACACACAAGACCTTTCATATTACATGGGGTCATTTGACTCATTGTTCATGTAAAGACATTGATTAGAGCAGCCTAAAACTAAGATATATGAACTTTCTACAGATTTTCTGTCTCTATTGTATCCATGTGGGCATTTCTCAGGCTCTATGTGAGTGGGTCTCTTCAGTCTGTCCTAGGTGATGCTGTGGGATCACTTTGGTAGTTGGAGGGGATTCCCATGTTATTTTAAGAGGTATCTTTTTGTCCTTGTGTAAACTCTGCCACTGACCGCATCCTTTCAGGACACAGGCAAGTGCAGTTTATGTATCTGTGCGTGTGTGTGTGTGTGTGATTGTCTTTGGTATTTAGTACACTGGATAAAATCTGTGTCTGTGGAGCAGTTATTTTAATCTAAAGGACACAGGCAGCCAGTCTGTACGGACTATTAATTTCAGAGCGACAGGCACATGTTCAAACACTTTCTGCCTCAAACCTCAAATTCACATGCAGCAAACACACACACGAACACAGTGGGAGTGTTACAATGGATGATGTTGTCCAAGCGTGTGGAGGGGGGCCTCTGCATTAGTTACTATAAATGAATGACGACCCAATTACTGTCCCACTTCCCCACTAGGAACAGACGGTAAGGTCAGACTCCCACCGGCCCCCTTCTGAGATCAGAAACCAGCAATATAAAAACATACACTCCCATATAAATACTTATACTTGGTACAAACTTTATGTGACATACTATAGGAGATGAAATAAAAGCAGCCACCATTATTTTTTACCCACTGATCAGTCATGGGAGCACAAAGACCTACATCCACCCACCAGGAAATAAGGTCAACATCTTAGACAGCAAACAAGCACAGCTGTATTTCAATGTTTGCACAAGTTTTGTTGGAAATAACATCTAACCCATAACTTCACCTCAACACTGTAGCTCTTAACATGTATCTTTAATCTCAGCTATACCAAAGTAAATGCATATGTCAGGTTCTAAATCTAAATTGGCCCCGCAAAATGGCCACTAAAAAAAAATCTCATACTGGTCCTCCTAAGCTCCTAAGATTTTCCGCCTCACCTGGCGAGGCCCATGCAGGGGTCAGTTAGCGTTGTAGATGAGTTGAAGTACTCTCTGGCAGCTGCCAACACTAATTCCACGCTGTTGTCATAGGCCACCTTCACGGCGTAACCTTTACCCCGAAAAGTCATGCTGACAGGAACATCCTGGCTGACCTGGAAACATTAATATAACATTTTAGAGATCAATGAGACCACAGCATTAGAATTCATTATGGGAGGTTTAACATTTGGACAGCCCAGTGGGCAGGTGTGAGAGTAACTCTGTGGAGTAGAGTCGCGAGTCATATTTAATATACCTTGGAGCAGTGCATGAGCTGCCCCGCCAGGCGTACATTCTCCATTTGGCTGGAACACAGCAGGGACTCAACAAAGACCTGCGGCAGTCAAGGAGGAGAGGAGATATTAAGCAGGAGGAGCACTCAACTGTTTTCAAACATCGTTTGATGACGTGCATCGTGGAACTCTGAATTCAGTGGTTCAGGTGGAGAAAAATCCTCAATGTTTGAATTACGGACCAAGGTGTAATTCAAGGTGTGAAATGTGTATTCTTTGTCACTGTAAATTGCAGTTTTAACTTTTTTTAATCAACATTTTTTTGTAAAATATGTGATTACTCCGTGCAGTCTCTTTTGCTGTTTTGCAGGGGTAATACCTGGTGACATGTCTCCGGTTTTAGACAGGTGTAGACGTTCTGCTGCATCTCAAGCAGGTCCTGCAGTAGACCTCTCCACACTGTCTCACTCACTGGAGGGTTTCTGGACACACACACACACACACACACACACACACAAAATGTTCAGTATATTCATGAGTAGACATTTATGTTTGCTCATGCATGTGTGTGTTTGTCTGAGTTCATACTTGCGCCCAGTGTGGCGGCACAGTTTCACCATTAGCTGGTGGGCTTCTTCTTCGCTATTTTGGCTATTCTTCACATATGAAATGGGCTTCTGCAGGCCGTGTTTCTCCAGAACCTCCACCACACTATTAAGTATGAGCAGATATACACAAATATACAGTATAATCACCAGTGTCACACAGTGGGTAACCATTAGTGTGATGACACAAACTGATGCAAGACAATGAAAACTGTACAGAAAAAAAACAGACATATACAGTTTCAAGTTACATTAATCAATCATGTTCTCTCATTAAAGCAGAAGGCAGGATGATTGGCAGCAGTAAGTATCACAGTAGAAAATGCCAAAGAAGAAGAAGAAACAGGGGTAAATTAAAACCTGAAAATCCAAGGGAAAGTACGCAGGAGAAAGACAAAAGATGTACACGCTCTAAGCCGTTCATTATTTTGGCAGCAGAGAGTCGTTTGAGAGCCACAGTGCAGATGGGGAAAGTGTAGAGCAAGACCGAAGAGCAACATTATAAACCCCATCTCTGTGTAAGCACGTGTTTTGCATGCGTCTAGGAGCATGTGAACACCGGCAGTCTTTTATGACCAATGGAAAGAGCGTGCACGTGTGAATGAATGTGTGTGTTGGCTTGAGATTAGCATGGCACCCCCAGTCTCAACAGGGTCGTGCTGCTACAGATGTTCGCTCTCTGCTGCAACTCATTACCATAGTAAACAGGTGCCTGTCTGTGTGTGTGTGTGTGTGTGTGTGTGTGTGTGTGTGTGTGTGTGTGTAAAAATAAAGGGTGACAGTTAAGGTTAGGCATGTGTTTGTGATGGTTAAGTGCAGGATAAGGAGCTAGGGAATGCATTATGTCAATGAGATGTGTGTGCGTTTATACGTGTATGTGTGTATGTGTGTTTGTGAATGAGCAAAAGACAGACAACAAGTCTTGATAGTTACAATTGTGTGTGTATTTGCTCAAGTGAAAATGTATGTGTGGGCGTGTCTGCATGTTCCCCTGTGCACATATTAATATGCCAGCAAGTGGTAGTGGCAGCAGCTGAAAACAGCTTTTATTCTGGAGGTGCTCGGAGAGCAGGCACTTTGCATTTACTGCCCAATTCATCTGTGTGTGTCTCTGTGTGTGTGTGTGTGTGTGCGTGCATGCGTGCGTGAGTCACAATGCTTCAGCACAAAATATACATGAACACACTTCCCAGGATCCCCCGGGGTGTGTTTGTGCATGGTTGTGTGTGCCTGAGTGTAAATATGTGTGGATATCTGTCTGTAAAGGCCAACACTAAGCTCTAACAGGCTTTCCTGTTGCTGCTTCCTCCTCCTCATCATCATCTACATTCTCATTCCCTTCAGGCTCCCACCCTCCCCCTGCCTTCATCCTTATCCTCCTTCCTTCCTCCTCACCACTTCTCTCTGTTTGGAAGTTCACCCTGAGAGGAGGGGTGAAAGAAAGAGAGAGAAAGAGAGAGAGACAAGTAGGTGATTTTAACCTGAAACAGAGAAAAGGCCTGAGGCCGTTTGAATACCATGGGACAGACTGCAGTCCTTTGATATCGTGTGTGTGTGTGTGTGTGTGTGTGTGTGTGTGTGTGTGTTCACTGCACATCCATCTCTCCTCTCTTTTTGGTGTTTTCCATCAGGCCCATAATGCTGGAGGGAAGTAATAAGCATTGCTGCAAAGTGAACATTTCCCAAGCAATGCAGCACTAATCGCCAAACTGATGAGCTGCTCTCTTCAGCACTTCAATGCCCTTCTAACGCGTACAGTAGAGATATATGGATGAGTGAAGCCTTGTTTTGTTCAACCAACAATCCAAAACCCAAGACGTTCAGTTAAAACGATTAGAGCAAAGGAAAAAAAGCAGAAAATCCTCCTACAGTATCTGAGAGTGTGAAACTAGCTTATGTTCGGAAATGATGCTCTAATCTGTGCGCCCGGCTGAACTGGGTGGACAGAAGAAGACAGAAAAGAGAGAGGGAATGATAGCTGAAAGATGACGTGAGTGTGCTGACGTACCTGAGATGCTTCTCAAGTTTGTCCACCTGATCATGGAGGGATGCAGTGATGTCTGTGTCAGGTCTGTAGGATGATAAAACACATCACAAATACATTTGGAGTAAAACGTAGAACACTAAGTATAAATTTATTTTGCATAATAAAGCTGTGTGCACAGTGTATGTGTGTGTGTATGGGCCTACCACTTTGAGATTACCCAGTAATATTTAAACCCCATGATGCTTTGCCCTGAGGCAAAGGATTCTGGGTCAGGCTGACCTCAATGAATCAATGAATCTACCTTCTGTGTGTGCGCTTCAGTGTGTGCGAGTGAGTCGGTTTTTACACAATATCCTGACCTATCAATCCATTTCTCAGCATCCTTCTCTTCTTCTGCTCCCTCTTCTGCTGCACCTCCTGCTCTTCCTCTGTTTAATATACTTTTCTCTCTCATTCTATTTCTCTCCCTCTCTCACTGCCTAATCCCTTGCCCATTTCCGTACTTTCCCCCTCTGTAAGGGTGAATGCACATTACATTCTTCAGAGCAGATTTAGACCTAATTAAACTGTCTCCCCAAAAACTAAAAATCTGAAAATTGGGTTGAAACTACTAACTCTCCTAGCTTGCAAAATCTGTAACATTCTACGCTGGGATGGCAATTTTGAAGCTTAGTAAGTCAAAGTAATCGCTCCTGGGAGAAATGTGAGGTTGAAGGCATTGCATATACAGTAGAGCCTTGCAGCATTGCTAATCCAAACACTGCAGAAAGGAAGCCTGTCCGGCAAAGGGAAATGCTTAGCATGAAATGGAGATTTAGTAAGAAACATGTATGAGTATTATATCCACTCAAATATTTAAACAGAAAGACCATGTTTAGTGTAGCTAATAAGCTCAGTTTCTAAACTGTGGCAGAGTGACCATTTCAGCTGTGACTTAACCAATATAACACAGGAGAAATCTAAACCTGCATGTGATACTGCCACATCTGAGCCTATACATGTGTTCAGTGAGATAAATTGCACTTCCTTTCTTGAACTGAATCAGATCACTGAAAACATTTTACCACATGTCCACCTCCGCTCTTATGTCTATCTCCTCTTCCACATGTCACCTAGAAGCTCTTTATCTATCTAAAGACTTAAGAAGAACAGGACTGGTACTGAACAGATGTCTTCACTCAGACGTCCAAAACATCTACCATGCAGCCCTAGATCTAACCAGGGTTAGGTTTCTTCCAGCGCCTCAGGGCAGCACTTCATAAGTCAGTGTCTAGAGTTTTTATAGAGACCATTTCTTTGGTAAAAAAAAGAAGTAGTTCTGATGACAGCGAGATCAGTGGAGTATCAGGACATAGTGCTGCTGAGACTGAGCTAAATGTTTTTTCAATGCTGTCAGCGCCACAAACAAAATTCCAGTCACCTACACTGTATTGAGTTGGCAGCAACAGTCTTTGAGACAGACACCTTTAAGCTTTAACAAATAAAACCTGTCTGCATGGCCAGATACAAAAAATAAAACACCACAGCAACAATACGCATCAGCTGACTGTGGGTTATCACATTCATAGCTTGCTAACTAAACTCAAAAGTAAAAGCAGAATTAAACATATTAATATAGCTCATTTGTAACACCTCTAATTAACTAGATACTTTACAGATAGCAATTAGAGTAGTGCTAAATGAAATGCTGCCAACTGTTGTGTGAAGTGATCATTACCATCGACATTACTTGGCTCGTCTTCAGCGTTAGCTAGCTGGCTAGTGATGAGCAACAGTTCATAAGAAAGCTTGTTGCTGACTGTATGGTATCAGCCAACACATCTTATAAAACTGTTTTTTAAAGCACCAGGGGTAAGTGAGAATTTTTGATTTTGGTGAACTGACCCTGGAAATGTTTACCGAAGCAATTACACCTCCAACAGTGTGGCACAGGAAAGCATATCAGCAAAGAAAATGTTGATAGTCGTTTTGTTTTCTGATGTTTTCTGATTACACACAAGTAAGAAGAAGAACTTAAAAGTTTATATTATACAAGTGCGACAAAACCCATTTATAGCTAATTAGCTTTAAGCTGCATAACAAGCAAATGGCAACTTTAATTGTCTGCATTAGACTTGTTCAGTTTACTACAACAATACATCTGAGTTGAAAATGAGTCTGTTCCCAAGAAGTACCATAATATGTTGTTTCAGTGCAGTATTTCCCTGCTGAGTGTTTACTGTATATGCATTAGATCACAGATTCAAAGCTAAAGTGAGCTACAGTATGTGACTCAGCTGAAAATGGCAAAAGATGCCATTGTTGAAAAAAAAATTTGGCGGCTTCATTGCAGACAACTGACAAGAAAAAAACAAAGCTCTCCTTACTGTAGTAATTCGGTTTTCCAATTAAAAAACTGCACTCAGGAAGGATAAGCCATCTAAGAATGAGTCTTTTTAATTCATTTAAACTACTATACAGGTCCATTTTATCAACAACTTTCACTTCGCTACCCTTGTTTTGTTCCTCTCAGCCTTTTATCACTCACTCTCCTTCAAATGCATTGCATACCCACACAGCCTTGTGGGAGACTTGAAGGACAGGCCCTCTTGCCATATAATAATAAAATGTGTTACAGAAGAGGTGGGGGAGAGAGAGGCAGAGACAGCAATAGTAGGAGTTAGGAAATACTGTATAGACTGTAGCTAGGCTAACTGATGGCTCCTTGGAGTCGGAGTTAAGCATGAAAGGCAGAGAGAGGAGGAGGAGGAAGAGAAAGGTGCAAAGGGAGGGAGGCAGAAACAGAAGTGGTCGTTAGTTTTATTGATAGGTCCTAGGAGAAAGCTGGAAAGGTGGAAGGAATTGAAAGAGGCAGGAGGGGTGGGACAAAGGTATTTTTGTGGATGAGGCAGTGGTGGTCTGCTATACCTTTATATTATGGTTTACATTACCTAAATAATGTGTGTAAACATGCATGGCTCCATGAGTGTGAGAGTGTATGTGTGTCTGACCCATAGCCCCGCTGCGGCAGACACTCCAGGATGTCATAACAGAGGCTTAGCTGGTCATCTCTCTCACAGCTGTAGATGCACTCCAGAGCGACTGCCATCAGCTGGTCTGGGTCCCCGATGATCTTCTGCTGGCACTGGAGGAAAGGAGAGTATGTGTGTATCAAGGTGTGACTGAGTCTGTAGTCTTTTTTTCATACATACACGCAGGTGCCGTATTTTTCTCCCTTTGTGTGTGTGTGTGTGTTTGCGTGTTTGTTTTCTAATAGGAGACCTGTCCTTGGCTGTGCCCTTATGGGTTCATAAATATAACATTAACAGCGCAGGAATACGACACTGGCCCTGACATGGCACAAACAGCCAAAGACAGAGTCTTTGTGGTTGTGGGTATGTATGTGTGTGTGTGTGTGTGTTATGGTTACCCAAGTGTGACACACCCCTACACTTTTCATTTATGTGCATGTCAGGACACTTACGTCAGGCTTGGACAGCTGGAAGATGATGAGGGGCAGGGTGAGGTTTTGCTGGGCCAGGCTAACCAGGTATTCTCTGAGCAAAGATTTAGCAGCACCCACTTTCTGTCCCTCACATCGGTGCAGGAACGGCACCATCCACTGGAAGGCGTCTTTCATGTAGCGCTCGGAGCTGGACTGATGATAGAAAAACATTTATTTTAACAACACTTAATGCAGCATATTAAAATAAATATGAGCAGGGGCCTTACACAACCACAGATCACAAGCTCTGATCAAGGTTTCTTAGCTGTAACATTGTCCAAACTCATATCTACAGCAAAACCGTTTTAATCTCTGACCCTATGACCCATCTTATTCCACAAGACAAAAACTTTTACCAAAAAGTAAGGAAATACTGGTTTGAATTTTTTTGAAAGTTATTGCTTGCTCTGAATTGTGACATGTTGGTGAAAATATTCAAGTGAAACTCTTGTCTACTCTGATCTAAGGTCAGAGCTACCTTAGCCACTGATTTATCACTGTACTTCATCTTCAATGTGCAACATTAATTTTAGAAATTGCCAGGTGATATATCAACTGAAAATGAAACATGTACAGTGCATATGAAGTATTGGCCCAAATAGAAGACAACTTTTCTGTTAAATACTAAATAGTGAATACAACAGCAGATGTTCGCTTTGAACAAACCAAGTATCAGCTCTTGTGTTTACCAGAGAAGGGTGTTCTTAGATTAAAGGATTGACTTATTGATTGACTGAAAAAAATAATCAGTGGATTTATTGAGAATGATAGCATTAGTTGTAATGCTAAACATAACCAATAAAACACAACAGTAACAAAAAACACCAGCTCTCTAAGTAACATGAAAGAACCATCTGTTTTCTGAGTGTTAAATTAAGGGGTGCATTATGAGTGGAAAGCTTCTACTGACATCTTTACAGCAGAAATTACATGTACAGAGACTGTCACAAACTGCAATGTCACAAGGTGAACAACACAAAAAAGAAACCTCTATCTATGTATTCATACAGTAGGCTACTGTTCACATGTTTTAGGAAGGTGTAGAAAAAAATGCTGTAAAGTAAGACTGCTTTTGAAAATAGAAATTTTAAAAGATTATATTTATCAATGAAGAAAATGCAAAGTGATTGGACAGAATAAAAATCTAAATCAAACCAATATTAAGTGTGACCTCCTATCGCCTTCAAAAAAGCATCTATCTATCTATCTATCTATCTATATATCTATATATCTATATATCTATATCTCTATCTATCTATCTCTATCTCTATTCATAGCTGTATAAATTTGAGGCCAATCGGATGCCTCCCTGATGTTAAATAATCCCAAATATTAAAGATTTTGACTCATCAGTGAAGCATGATATGATGTTCATCTGCTGCAGTAAGTTTCTTTGGCTGACTGAGCACTGCATCTATGGTCCTCAAAACTGTCTCTTTCTTTGTGCTTCTTCAAAAGATCTTGGACAGCACATCTGGAAACCCCTGTCTGCCTTGAAATGTCAGCCTGGGAGAGACCTTGCTGACGCAGTGTAACTACCTTGTGTCTTGTTGCTGCGTTGCTAAGTTTTATGTTTGGATATTCATCACCCAATTATATTCCTCCTACACAGCTGTTTCTGTTTCAATTAATTTTTGTATTTTAGCCTACATAGTGAATTGGTGAACATTAGCAGCTGTTTGCTATAATTGTTTAATCACACACCTGATAATACACCTACCCAATCCCTGACTTTGTGCAAGAGTACCTAGAAGAATTGATTCTGTTTTGAAGGCAAAGGGTGATCACACCAAATATTGATTGATTTAGATTTTTCTTTTGTTCTCTCACTTTGCAATTTGTTAACTGATAAATATAATCTATTGACATGTCTATTTTTTTTTTTTAAAGCTTAAATTATACACCTGCTTAAAACTCTTGCATAGTAAGAGTTATATGAAGATTTACCCTTTTAGTTTGAATGTTTTTACAACAATGCAAAATACTTTAAATTAATGAATTTACATGAAAGCAGGCCATGCAATTAAACCTGAACTTGAACTGTAATAGCTAGGATGTGGGTTGTGCTGTGATTTGTGAGGATGCATTTGTGCAGGGCCTTGCACAAACCTTGCGACAGGACTCAGGATACACCGATAAGAGAGTATCCACGGGAAAATGAGATTCAAAAAATATTCCGATGCTAAATACAAACTTGCACACCCACACACAAACATTTTACTTTGCTGTACAGTGTCCCTGATAAAGAAAGACATCAGACACAGGCAAAGAGGGAGATTTAATCTAGGCGAGTTTGGTAAGCATCCACACACACACACACACACACACACACACACACAC
>JAPMOB010016377.1:0-12189 GCA_029875015.1 Lepomis gibbosus | reverse complement strand
CCGAGAATTGCATGCACCTCCAAATAATGCTTTTAAATGCTGTAAAATTCTTTGTGGACTTCATCAATGGTGATAAATTGCAACAGTGTTTCTGTCACTGAGCTGTACAAGCTTTTTCAACAGTGACAGATGGTGCGGTCAGCTTGAAAACAATGGTGAAGGACACAACAGCTAAGATGTCATGGAACGTCCCTGCCTCCATCTATATTGACTTAGTGTGAGCACAAGTCAGACGACCTCACACTGGACTCCACACTACATCAACTTTATACAGTGTGTGTCTCTATTCCCCAGACCAAACCCTGCACAACACCCTCTCATCAAGCAGGTCTAGGGGTCAAATGGCTCTGCAGTCTGCCTCTTGTCAGATTTACAACATACGAGAAGCCTTGAGACACATTCTTACATTTTCTCAACACAGTACATGACAGGGTATGGCCTCTCCTGGGAGATGCTATCTCCATCATCACCACTGGCTCTGAGGATGCTCCCTGCTCCACTGTGTCAATTAAACTCAGCAAAAACTATGTTGACCTAAAATTATGTATGGCCCTCCCACTGCAGTCACCTTAACTGTAGCTGGTCAGCCTAATCTGCAATGCAGTAGTTTTTAAATGCACCGCCCTTTAACAACATAGCAGTGGAGGAGAAATTTATCTGCTTTTTCTGTATGGATTTTAGCTGACTGAAGGGTTAAGATTTAAGGTTTATGGCTCAGGGAAATCCTGTTGTCACAAACAAGAAATAATCTAACAGATCACACAATAAAAAGTGACACAAAATGCAGGTTTGTTTCATCATCAGACAAAAACTAAGTAAATTTTAACTAAGTAAAACAATAAACTTTAATTAATAGCCCGAGCTTTTATTTTCTAAAATTACTGAAGTGACCCTGCCTGTGTCTGGGACAGGCATCCATATGGGACAGGCTTTTAATTCCTCTTGCACAAAACTGGAAGGCTACTATGAAATAGTTTATTTATTTATTTCAAACAGATTACTTGTATAAAAATTATCCAATAGTATCAAATATGCATCATTCATTTGATGTAGCTCAGACAGACGGCTTATGTGGTTTAATTTTGAAGGCAGCAATATAACGAAAACAACAACAGGGTGCAGGATGACAAAAGTGTGGCAGAAGTTCGCAGACAGAGCAATAGACTTCACATGACAGGATTCACAACTTGTTTAATGTTTATGAAAAGTTGTTTTGACTCTTTTGATCGGTGGACCCTTACAGACTAAAGGAATATAAATAATCAATGAACTGACACATTCAGATTTAAGGAGAGCTTCAAAGGTAACGTGAGTCGGCACTTTTTTTTTTCATCTTGTACCATCCCGGTTACACCTGTAAATTTATAAGAATTAGACTTTGTCTTTTCCAGGCTCCAGGTGTGTGGAGTAAGAAAGTAATCAGGATTTGAGCATGTCTCTCAGACTGTCTTTTACCTTCACAAAATATATTTTTTTAATTTACTGGGGCAATATGTAGTTTTCAGCTGACACTAGCAGTGCAATTTTAAGATTGCAACGAGGCGTGTGCTCCGAAACACAGCCGCAATACAGAAATCCTGCAAAAAACGTTAACGGCGTGCCGACTGTTGCTTTTCTCCATACATGTTTAGGCTCTGTTACTTCCATGTTCCCGGCTCTTAGGGACCTCAACACCGGCTCCATACTTTTTGTACAGTAACTAACATCTGTATATATATATATACTATCTGTGTATCTTTCACCGGAGGCTCAGCAAGGTGAGCACAGCTAACTTACATGTATGACATGATAACGAAACAGTTAGTGAACTGGACTGAATATTTTAAATTATATTTTTGTTTCAACACTTGGAACCTTGCAACAGTTTGACAGCAGTAAGTAATTTTACTGTAATGTTTGTGGGTGGGTTTTCCTCTGTGTTGTTGTTGCCATTTTGTTGCAGTATTGTATATTATGTGGGTCACATTAGTTACAGCGACTGAGATGGTGTAGAAGCTGTGTACCTGGAGAAGCTGTGTACCTGAGTGTCAGTAAAACAACAATAAATTTAAATTGAATGTTACAAAGCAAACAGTGGCAGGTCCGAGCTAATGTAGCTTAGCTGGCTGCCCCTGGCTGCATCACTATAGGCTAGTAAACAAATAGCAACTGCTCAACGTTAGCCGGCGAGTTAACCTGACTCTCTCCATAACACAGCTTTTCTGATGTTGACTGTTTTCATCTGACATCATCTGAATCTTATTTGGTCTGATGGGCTTCAGCACTTGAAATTTTATTGTTGTTTTGTATCCTTACGTGGATTTTATGTTGGAGTTTGTGTTGTGTTGGGAGCCGATTGTTTTATGGTTTTAGTGGACTGAATGTTGTTAGTTGCGGACTTGCTGCTGTGTTCTGAGAGAGGCTCGGGAGAACACACAAGGCATCCCGACATGGTGTCCTCACATAAGAAGCAGAATAGTGGCTGTTGCAAGCAACAGAGAAAACAGGCCTCTACATCATTCTAAGTGAGGTTAGACCCCACTGACAAAAAAGAAGTAAAAATTAGATCTAATATTAAGTGATTTCATTGAAAAACTACATATAGCCCCCTTAGTAATTTTTTTGTCTTTACTGTACAGATGACAGGAGAGAGAGGGAGGCAACAGGTTTCCCTAGCCAGAACCGAACCAAAGACATCGGAAGTATGTGATATGCATCTTAATCATTAAACTGTAAATGCCTTAAAGGACTGTACAAAAAATTGTGCTATTATCCTATCCTATCATATTTGAATGATTACATACTAAAATACATTATGATTGTAACCAAACCACCCTCGACAACACGTCATATGGACTACTTTTTTTTTAAACAAAACATTGACCCCCCCACCACAGGATTTGCATCAACTACAACTGCATACAAGTAAGAAGCTCCATGTTTGTTTGTCATTATTCTGCCAAAAAAAATACTAGATAAGAAAACTAAAAGCTTTGTGAGAGATGTAGCTCTGATGTATCATACCTTGTGGATAGTGGACACTGAAACTAGTGCATAAACCAGCTGGGACTTTTAGATGCATTCCCTGATTTTGATATGCTCATAATATAGCAACATAAGGACATAAAAGCAATTGCACCTCTAAATTTGTGAAAAACCCTTGCATTGAAATCACTGAAGAACTTAGGCTTTGTGAGCTTTTCCCTTTTGCACATGTTTGTAATTTATGAGCTACTTATTAATTTTGTCATGAGGATGGTGTACAAGGACCCTGATTTAATGTCATCAGTAACAGTAACCTGAATTCCTTAACATAGAGTTATTCATAAGACATAGGAAAAAACAAACTGTTCTAGTATGTGCTGTGGTAACTTGCACACATGCACCAACAGTAACTTTTCTGAAGGAACATATGGAAAATGCCACCCCAGTGGAGACATTTGCAGCACTGCACTTTGAATGTAAATATCGAATTAAATTCTCCAACATTAACCGAAGAGGATTGCAGTCTAACTACGTCAGTATCCATTAGCAACTGTATAATACAGAGGAAACAATTTAGAAAAGCTTTATATAGTAAAGTTATCATAAAAGCGCTGCCATTTGCAGAATGCTGTTTGTTCTCTGAAAAAAATCTGCATGTTCAATTTAACAGACAGTTAAAGCATCCAAGTGTTCATGTGGAAATTGTAAGAGAAGGAAAAGGAACATTCTTTAGGATGTAAATGACATCATATGATCTATAATTTGTTTATTATATATTATATATAAATATATATTATATTTATTTCTAGAATATGTAAATAAATCAGTCCTCTGACACGCTGCATTTAACAAAGTATCCCTTTTCGACCCACTTAAACCTCTACTGGATGTTTTGTAATTCCCTGGAGGAACTTCGTAACATGGCATTCTACTCAGAGGAATATGCACAACCCTGCAAACATGCACTTGCCTTGACCCCAGACACTTTCGAAGACAGCAGAGACATTTTTATTCCACATGTGGAATCTATTGGTTTTTACTCCTTTGCTGCACCCAGAGCCCTGCGCTTCTCAGAGTATTCTTGCAGCGATAAAGAAGAAAGCCACAGCTGGTGAAAGGAGTGCAGATATTAGTCTTCATCAGACCAGTGAGACAATGACACTTATGAAGACCTATGTCATTTAATATACATCACCAGCTTTATTGCTGAAAATGGGAGCACAACGCACAAGCCAGTGCCTCAGGCAGCTCAAGGCTGTGCTAACCAGGAGGCAAGAGAAGAAATCAGCCTTGTCTTTCAAGGCCACCTCAGCAACTGCTGGGAAGCAGAAATGTTTTATTCTGGTCAAAAGGCAACAATTTATGGAATGATCTCCACTCTATTCAGTTTTCTCACCCTATAACACAGTGCATGTTTCATGGTTTTAATTTTTTTTTTTATCTCATGAAAGAAAATATAACTCCTATTTTGCATAATCACATCTAAAATTGATTAATTGTTGAAATCATTAAGTCAGAATCTTCTGGTGAAGTAGTTCAGAGATTTCATTTTTCCTCTCTTCCCACAGCCCAATTAAATAACATCTTCACTTTATAACCAGTAAAGAAAGAAAGAAAAAAACATCACATTTTCTCTGAGACCTTTCATTAATCAATTTAGATGCGACAAGCAATTATTTCTCATTTTTAAAGTGCATGCCATCAATCTAGACTTTCCAATTAGCCATAGTTTCTAAATGTACATTCCACTTGACCTCTTCCATATGATGGCTGTGAAGTTGGTCGCAGAAACTTTTCAAAAAGAAACTTTGATACTGAGTAGAATAGAACAGCTGGAGGTTTAGAAATTCACCTCACATCTCATTATACAATAACACCTTTAACTGCACTCGAGTTGCCTGAAAGCAGAATAGTAAATCCCTATGTGGTAATCACTGTATGTCAGGTGAACAAAATGTGTATCTATTTCAGTGATATGTGTGTTGGGTTGGAATGTGTTCTAATACTGAAAAAAAGAATTAAAGCAGCATTTTGCCTCAAGCTTTGGATAGCTACATTGTCTGTTTTGACTTATACTTGTGATTTAATTATATTGCCCATGGTAATTTTGTTTACATTCTTTCATTTACTGTGTGACAGCAGGCTATGCACAGTTATATAAATGGGGTCACATCCAAGTAGCTTTTATTTTACGAAGGAGGGAGGCCATGAGCAGGTATGCAGTGCATATGTATCTGAAAAGGAGATGACTGCTGTGTCTTACTTTAACTTGCTTAATGTTGCACTACAAATGATAACCAGTGGCATGACTTGTAGGAGGAAAGACATGCATTGCAGTGTTCACTTAGTGTGTCCACAACTGCCATAATCCTAACATGTAGATTTTTGAAGAGGAACACATCAGCTACAGAGTCGCTTTTGCTTGGAGGCTTCATAGCTACGTCATAAACACTTTATGGATGTTTTTGTGTGTGTGTGTGCGATATGGCGCCCCAATTGTTTACTGTAATTTGACTGGAAGTTGACGACTTTGCTAACATAAACATCAAGTGCAACAACTTTGTGCGACTGTCTTGCAGCCTTTTTATTTCACATACAGTGGTGTTTATTGGCATGTTATGTCTGTTTGATCCAGATAAAAGCAGCTGTAGACATAAAAATACAGGGCGATAACTTTACATGCTGCGCGTACTCACATGGACGGCAATCAGTTTTAGGCGGACGATCACTTTTCTGCACAACACCTGGATGCTCTACAGTCCAGTCCTCCTGGCTACACAAAATCTGATTTAAGGTCTCTTAACACATTATACAGTCTTTGATTAAAACACTGTTAAAAACAAGGACATTTCCGGGGACAGCTCCAGACGGGGACAGGCCATCAAAACCGGGGATTCTACCCGGAAAACGGGGACGTCTGGTTATCCTAGGATACTGAGCTAGCTTCTTCCAAAGAACTTACATTATTCATTATTTACGTTTGCTTCTTCTTATAACTTGCGTGCCAAAATGATTCTGAAGCTGTTTATTTAAAATAAAATGTCTTTGTTTCTAATGTTGCTTTAACATATCGCTATAGAACATGTTTAGTTGATGTCTTTTTTTCTGGCAAATGCATTCTGTTTGAATGTCAGACTTGATAAATAGTTACAGAGGAGTACAACATATTACAGTTACAAAAGGCCATGTGTATGTTTCCCCCGTTGTCTCCTGTGCCTGCTCTGTGCAAGTGAACTCAGTGTGCTTACACTGCACATGCTCCCAGTGAGATGTGCCGATTCACAGATGACAGCTGTACCTCACATGGACCAAGGTGATGTACGATGAACATTTTTTTTCACATGTGCGTCAATGAAAATCTGAGTCAACATCCTTTCATGTTTACGATGCACACAGTTAGTGTTTGTATTTAGCGCCGTTTACGTGACCTTATTTAAAACTAACTTGTAATTAGTTTGTTCAAGTTGTGTCACTGCATTCTAGCTCTGTGCATCTCAGTTATTTTTCTGTTCTGTTGTTTATACCTTGGTATACCTAAAGCTCATTGGTTAGTGACTATTACAGTGACAGTGTCATTTATACGCTGTACTTAGACTGCTTTCTTATTTCTAGCTTATTACACTGTCATTACTAGCTGTTAGCTCTGTGTGCTAGCTGTTAAATCTAGCTTACGTTCACCTTTTGCTGTCTATGCTAGCTGCTCTATCACAGATCACTCTGTTCTGTTGTTTGCTATTGTTACTGAATCACACGCAAACATTAGCCAACTCTGATGGACATTTGCATTTTACATGTTTATTTTCTCATTTATTGTGTACCTGCTTTGCTATAGATAAACAGCCTAAACACTTCCGCCTGGACTCTGCCTCCCTTTTCTCAAACACACACCTGAGTAAATACAGTGTCTTGATCCATTGCTGCCATGCCTATGTGATTTTGTTTTGTGATTTTGTTTGTATTAAGCATACAGCCAGCCTTGATCTAAGCTGCTGCAGAGGAACTGCTCCGTGGAGTGAGTGTACATCTAATAATACCAGTTTGAAGTTTGAAGTGTTCTTATTGTGTACTCTCACCTAGCATTTACTGGATAAGAAGAAGGGAATAAATACACATAAAGACACTAGTTAACCATACTGTTTGCACACACAGTTGTGCAAACGAAATGAAAATGTAATAGTTGTCATTTCTGTTTGTGTTGCTATCAGGCTTGACTTCCTAGTTTCTGCATCTGCAGCACCAATCTCTAACAGCCTATACACAGTGCCACAGATGATTCCAACCCCTTATCTCTAAAATGCTCAGATCATGGATTTTTGAAAAATGTGATGAGTTTGAATAAGTAGCTCCTCTCCCCTGTGGCATGTCTGTCCAGCCTCGCAAGGTTTTACAATTTTGTGGGCTTGACTGGAAATCCTGTTAGTGTAATGTAGGACCTCGAGCTCCTTATCTGTCTTAATCAGGCTGCGAGAACAGACAGCAACAAGCAAGTGTGAGATCCACACTCTCTGATCATGACATCAGCTACCTACACCACTAGCTGAATATTTATTAAATATCGGTTTCACAATGCGTGAATACAGCCATGAAACACTGCTGCTGGATTAATTAAAATGTGTCAGCCAGAGTAAAAGGCAAACAATAACTGACAAAAGTATTCATAAGAGTAGCATTTTAGACTGCCATCATTTCATATAGTATGATTGTGATGTCATAGTGAGAATCATTTTGCAAAGTTTTATCTCTGTGTTGTGTTAGTATCAACTTCTCTTCTGCATCGTGCTGCAGTCTTACTTTTCTCTGCCAGGCGGCCTTTGATTCCTTCAAAATGTCAGGGAAATCAGTTGTTATCTTGTTAGCGAGATGTTCCTAATGGTCTATCTTTAGTCACTCTCTTATGATTCCTACTCGGTGATTCTTCAGCAGTGACACCACCTCCGATGACTCACTGAGCAACAGACTCCAGAGATTATTAATGTTTTTACAAAAATAGTTACACAGAAATAACAGCAGTAGCAGTAACCCATGGTTACAGAGATGACGTCGCCTGGTATCATTGATCTCTTCTACACTTCATTCCCAAGTTCCAATTAATCTGAGGCGACAACCCGTTTTGTCAGGCTGTATTGTCACTAAAGTCATTTTCATTTATAAAACAACACAAAACACATTTTCAATTCATTTGCTGCCAGCCAACCCTGGAAATATAAGTCACATTGTTTTCTCCAGTGGCAGATGTGCCTGACTGGCATCCTAGCTCATTTGAGAAATATTACATCATCAGAACAGTTCAGCCCTTGAACTCTCTTTAGTAATCTTTGATAATAAGCAAGGGGAGAAAAGAAATAGAAAGTTTGCAGAGGAGACAAGCGTGGCTGTAATGAACTGGCTTCCTGCAGGGTAATAAAGGTCTGTGTCTAATGCCAAGGGCAGCCAGGCAAGCACGGAGACCATTACAGCTGAGCGCGCTGGCTTTCAGCTCTGTCTGGGAGGCCAAAAACAGCTCGGAGAAAGCCCTCCACCCCCACCTGATTTTGACTGCAGACACAATTATCTTGCGAGGTTGCATCCAATATTTCCTTCTGGTGCCAAAGGTGAAGACATTTTTTTTCTCCAAAAGAACAGGCAGTGAGTGCACTCCCTGGAGCGTTTCTTCAGGACAGCAGGAGAGAGGCAGAGTAGGGCAGACAGACCTATGCTAGAAGCAATGGGTCTTGCGTTCTCAGGTTGCTCTTTGCAATGTTAAATGAAAGCACTGAAAAATGCCACAACTTCAAGTTAAAAATAACTGCTCTCTAGATAATCTGCAAACTGCAATCTAAATGCATGCCTTTTACCCCCTCCTTGGTAACTAATGTTAAATGTGTTACAGTTCGTAAAGTAATTTCAATTGATAGCATTTAGTGAAAAATAAATGAGCCCAGACATTTTCTAAGCTGACAAATCACTAAACAGGAAAAGCACCACAACTTCTAAGTGCTGGAACCTTTTTTTTGTAGGGAAAAGAAATGAAATGAAGAAAGAGTCATACTGAAATCTTCTAGCACATAGCGATATCATTTGCACAAAATGAGACGCAGGAAGTCATTTGAAATGGCACTGAGGCTTGAAGAGGAAAATTGCAGAAGGTGATTTGTTTAAAGTTCCATTAACTCTGTATTTAATTTGCTTGGACTTTGACAGGACACATAATTACTATACTGTACCACACTATTTGGAAGTGAGTCAAAACTGGCTGCATGCTAACTAAGAATTTACTTCCTAGTTCAAAAAAGCTCTAAATTTAAGTCGACCGACTTCACAAACTGGTCCCTTTTGGCTCAAGGTTACACATACAAGCACATGTTACATAATGCTGAGAAATCCTGCAAAGGGCAGTCACATGGAGAGGTGCTGGTGCAAAGCCATTGAAATCCTAACCTAACCTTGCCAGCAGCTTTACAGTACGCACAACTAACAGCAAAAAGATGAAATTAGAAGCTGGATAAAATGGTAGATTTTTTATGCTTTTCACAAAGCAGCATATACTCTACTACACTGCTCCCATGACAGATGGGTTAAATGTAGAGAATGAATTTCAGTATATGTATGTGACAGTAAAGTATACCTTACCATACCTATTCTTTCCTGTATGAGTGAAAAGCTGTTACTATTGCACATATATCATCATTATCTTACTGTTTATTGTGGTGCTTACACAAGCTTTGGTCTCTCTTTTTGTGTCCTTCCATTCTCATATCATACTGAAGCTTTTCATTCCAGGACCTCTCAGTACACTTGACCAATGCACACTCAAACATCTGTACATCTCTATAGATACAATGCATGACATGAAATAATATGGAATGGATATAAATTCTGAATCTGTGGAGGAAAGAAAAACTTGTAGTTTCTCATACACCAAGCAGGATTGAATTCACAATGATTGATCACTTAATGTACATTTACACATTTATTATTTATGTTTCATATTTTTTTCCAACGTCCTTTGTGGTCCTATCATCTACCAGGCTAGTGTCATTATCTATTGCTGTACAGCAGGAAGCTCTCTGTTTGTCTTTACTAGCCAAATGGTACTGCACCAGTATTTAATGAGACTGAGTACATATTTTATGCACTAATAAAATGATTCTGGTAGAGAATCTCCCTCTCTCTATAGACAGGAAAAGCTTTAAAGAGATTAAATTATTTCCTGGTGTGTCTGCTAGTTAGAATGAGTAATGCAATGTTAAATCTTTTATCAAACACTTCCTCTACTTTATAAGAGAGAAGATATTCACTTTTTTTTGCTTTTAATTTTACTTATCAATACTACTTGTATACTAGTATTTGCCTGCTGATGCTTTAGGCCACATGTTGGGATACATATGAAGTGAAGTAACCAAGTTTAGACTGGAGAAAAAAACATCATATTTTCTCCTCTAAAATAACTTCATGTCAATAGCATGCTCAGCGAGTGTGCTCTTTGAGTCAGTGTGATGAAATGAATGGCTTGAGAACACGAAATTCTTTCCAAGAGTTATAACATCAAAGCTGGCATACAATTAGGCTTCCCTCCAAGTATAATCTATTTATCTATTACTGTGCCAACACCGATAGCTGATGTTTCATGGTTTAGATTCATTTTCGGGACGCACTGAAAAAGATGTCAGTTGGAGATTTTTGACGGAGATGTTTAGTTATGGGTCAATGGAGGTGAGAGACACATGAGGCAAACACAAGAACGTTATGTAAGTCACATGATGAGAAAGGTCGCAGTTTGGTTAGGTTTAGACAACAAAAGTACTTGGTTTAGTTTAGGAAAATATTATAGCTTGTGCTCATGACTTAATTCAAGCAATAATTATCAAGCTATGTTTCCTGGGGAGGAAGAGGAATCCGACTATTTTGGATTAAAAATGAAAATAGGATCTCTGTTTATAATTCAGACTTTTACAGTTGTCAAGATAATGTTTGGTGATTTATGGGGTGATAAATGATGATCATTATGATGGGGAAAGCATATACATTTAAAGCTACATAAAGACATTTAAATACTGAACAAAGTTTCAGTGGGTTCTTCAGAACAAAAATAGTTACAATTACATTTTTCAATGTAGGGACATATTTTGAATTTTTAACCCTAACCCTTGGGTGATATAAAAATGTAAAAAATATACAAAATATATTGAATATAGAAATGTCCAGGTATATTGAATACCTGGACATTTGAATGCTGGATTTTCTGAGCAGTGTTAAACTGAAAAAAAAAAAGAAAAGAAAAGACAATCAAAAACATTTAGCTCGTGGCCTTCTAAATTAGGATGTATTGTATCATTGTGTAGCATCATGAACTGTTGTGCATTATGGAAGGCTTACCCGTACAAAGTAATGAGTTAAATTGGGTGAATAAAACTGTTTTAAGCCAACCTTTATTTTCACAGGAGAAGTTAAAAACTTTGACCTGCTGGTGGTGCTAGAAGAAAAGTCAGGCAGTCACCAAAGACATTATGATTCATCCTCTGGGTCATTGAATTCATGGCAAGTAGTTGTAAAGACACTAAAACCCAAAAATGTCAACATGCTGGTGGCGCTAAAAGTAATTACTATCCTCGTTAAATATACAAGGCGGAAGCACAATGATTTTGTATGATGTTGTAGTTCGACTGTAGCAAAATGTCCTAATAGTGAAACATGCTTCACTTGGCTGGTTTCATATTATTGCCTATACTTTGTAGCTATATACAAAAGGTGTAACAAATCAATATATTTTTTTAAACCTTCACCTGACATGTGTCGGAACAAGCTTTTATCTTGCTTGGTGCTCAGATCCACATGTGTTGATGTTGAGATTGGGAAGGTGTGCATGTCATCTCCTCTTCTAGCCTCTATAATTACCCATGGACCCCATTCAAATATATGTAGCCCAGGCTAAAATACATTTGCCAGTAAAATACTCATGATTTAGTAAATGAAAGACAATAATTACTATAAAATACATGATTCATTAAAAAGTAAGTAAATTGAAAAAAGGAGATCATTAAGAATGTCTTTTAAAAAGTCTGTACGTTTTTTATTAAGAGGTTAAAATGTTTAAATAAGGTTTAAAAATGTTTAAAAAAGTTGAATGTTGCAGTTCATTTTACTGTGTATAGTTAGTATGATGTGCACAGGAGACAGCACATGTTAGAAGTATGACAACCTAAGTGATGAGCAGTTGATATGTCAATCGTTGTTTTTCTGTACCCT
>JAPMOB010016275.1:0-16617 GCA_029875015.1 Lepomis gibbosus | reverse complement strand
CAAAATTGCTTAAATCACCTTTCTTTCCCATTCTGACATTCAGTTTGGAGTTCAGGAGATTGTCTTGACCAGGACCACACACCTAAATGCATTGAAGCAGCTGCCATGTGATTGGTTGATTAGGTAATTGCATTAATGAGAAATTGAACAGGTGTTCCTAATAATCCTTTAGGTGAGTGTATATATATATATATATATATATATCTATATATATCTATATATCTATATATATATATATATATATATATATATATATATATATCTATATATATATATATATATATATATATATATATATATGTGTCCACATATATTCAAACATCATGTAATTCACTGTATAATTGTGATATTCAGGGGAAAACATACAGACGTGTTGCAGCATTAAGGAGCTCTGATGTTGTTAATGTTCTAAGACAAGGTGTGCGAAAGAGAGACTGTAGGATTACCTGGTTATAGAGATCACTGAGGCTGCTCTCCAGGTACAGAGAGCGAGGGTTGGTGAATTTGGCGAATACCTTCAGATGGGTAATCAGCTGTCTGTAAGAAAAAAAGACAATTCCCCCACAGGGTTCAATTAAACTTCCAAACTATAAACCAGCAGTACAGGTTCACTGGTCATAAAGAAACAACCAAACCTACTGTATATCCCTGCAACGTATCTGTAAAGATCACAAGGACCAGAGCTTTCAAACCTAAATAGCCTTTTGGGACTGTCTGCAACAATACTATCAAGAACCACTAATGTACCAAATAGCTGGCATCAAAAATCTGGACATAATCTTGTTTACTTTCTTTGACCAGATCCGAATGAGTTTTGATTTCAAATCAAAAAGGTGCCAATTTCACTATGGTAATTATTAGGGAAAAGCTCTTGAGCAACTTCTTCTGGTTTTTGTAAGATATTTTTGGGGTAAATGTTTGCCTCTTATTTGATAGTACAGTGAACAGAATGAGGAAAAAGGAAGAGAGACAGGGGGCGACATGCAACAAAGGGCCGCCGGCCGGATTTCAACCTTGGCTGCTGCAGTAAGGACTCATAGCCTTGTACATGGGTTGAGCTCTACCGCCTGAGCTAAACACACCCTGTTAGAAACATTTTTGAGAAGTGTGACTTCTTCTATTAAATTAAGAAAGGGTTTTGTAGAAAAACATGTGTAAATATCTTAAAGGTATTAAAAGAAGCTTTTGTATCAGTCCCAAAACCCAGATATTGTGCCAGTATTAAAGGAGTATTCAACATTTTAAAGATTACCAGCCCTAATAAGGTTCCTTTTCTGTTGACTTATTTAGAATTTCATTTTTTTGGCTTTAATTTGTTATCAAGACAGTAGATGTGGGAGACAGAGTGTGGATGACATGAAGCAAAGAACCATGGGTTGGATGAGCTAACCCGTGCCCCTGTTTTACTTATTTTGATGTAACAATCTGACCCCGTTTTTTATTTCTAATTTGTGCAACAGTTGTTAATGATGACAATCACAGGGAATGGGGCAAACAACATTCAGTGCGATCCTGATTGTCTTACTTTGCAGCAGCTCTCCTTGGAAGTGCCTTCCGCTGTTGTGTGCCTCCCTCCTCCGCCTCCTGCTCCTCTCCCTCCTCCTCCTCCTCCTGCTCCACAGCCATACCAGACTCCTCTAGGGCAGCATCAGTTCTTTTCCGCAAGTCTTGAGTAGGTGCCACCAGCAGGTCAGCGGGGTAAAACTCATTCCTGGCGACAAAACCAACAAACAAGCAAAAAAAAAAAAACATCAGGGCTAGATACTTGCACTCTTATGGCGCAGATCTACCTGTTACATTTGGATATTGGAAAATAATCAATAAGGTGAATGTTTTGTCCAAAATATCCCTAAAAACACTAACCTGATGAACCTGAGCAGCAGAGGGCTCAGCTCCCGGCTGCGTGGTTCCACTCTGTCGGGAAACTGGGCCATGGAGCGCCACAGCAGGCTGCGGAAGTTGGGGAAGTCGGTCCTCTCGTTGGGGTCAGAGGTCAACTTCAGCTGCTCTAGGAAAAGCACACCTATGTCCCCGCTTTCAATGACGTCACAGCCAGGCTCGTCCCGCAGGCCCGACTCCTCCTCTTCATCGCCCTCGTCATTCTCCTGCAACTCTTTTTCTATGACACGCAGAGAGGAAGAGCTACGTTTCCGTCATGTTTTTTTACATGTTCCCCCTGACACTTCAGTACATTTTAAAAAATGTTGATGTTCTGGCATAAGCACCAAAGCTGTGGGTCCCAGCAGGTAACCTTACCAGCCAGCCCTGCCACCATCTCCAGATGTTCATGGAAGACCCTCCAGAAGTCCTTGTTGTCCATCCCTCTGGCATGGCTCCTGTGAGGAGGAAAGAGACTCATTTATTCAAAAAGGGCACTACTGACAAAAGTAAGTGACTCAATGAATCAATATTCACTTCCGCAGAATTGAGTTTGGAGGGCTTCTTTTATACTCACACAACAAGTTCGATCACTGCGTCCCACAGTGGCCTGAAATTGACGAACAGCATTGCGATGAGGTAACGCAGAGGTACCTGAAGGTAAACGAGCAGAAGCAGCATGGGTTTATGTTAAACAGCTCTACCGTGTGTCCACCTCTAAACGAAAATGAAAACCCGTCTGCTGTTACATCTAGATGTGGAGGGAGGGGTGGTCTTTAGTTACTTTGCTTTTACTAACAGTGTGTGGCATGAAAAGTGAGTTATAAAATCCAGAACTCTCAGAACTTAGGTAGCAAAATATAATTGAATCAACACATTGAAAGCTTTGCTGCAGAGGTGGGCTTACTTTAAACAACATATCAGAAATCATGTCACAAAAATAAACCATCATGAAGTTGCCCGTTTTCCCAAATGATGGGATAAAACAATCGCCTGGAGTGCTTCCTCCGTACCTGCTGGAAGGTGGCGGGCGGCCCCTGCGGCAGACTGCGCTGCACCAGGTCGTGTCTCAGCTTCCGGAGGTGCAGCAGCTTGTCTCTGTAGTCCTGCACTGAAGCCGGCACCAGCTCGGCCTGCAGACAAACGGCGAACACCGGCTGCACCTCCACATTCTCCTCGCCCTGGACAGAGGGCCAGACAAAGAAGTTTAACAATTATGTCTCTATAAAAAACTACAATTGATCGGGTTCTGTGAGAATCGAGACGGAGGGTTGTACCTCGGCCTGTGGAGGGAGCTCTGCCTCAAATTGAGAGAGAATCCTCAGAGTCAGCAGGCGGATCTGAGACAGAAAGCGACAAATTGGTGAAACTGGTGATGCACATTTCACTAAATGTTCTTAACACTTAAAACTGCTTGCTGAAAGCAATACTGACAAACGCTAACTCTATGTTTAGGCAATCTTTTCTAAATAAGGAGGAATATTGAGAAAGTCCCTGCTGCTGCAACTGCAAACATACCTTCGAGATGTTAGAGGACAGGTTGGATTGCAGCATCTGGAAGAGCTCCAGCAGCGCGCTGTGGCATAGGTGCTCTGAAACACCGCTGAGTGACAGGTGGGTGTAGTACAGGTCTCCTAGCAGCAGGGCGGACAGGTCTGTGGGAAACTTCCTGTAACCATAACGAACACGATAGCCATTAGGTATTTACTTATTAATAACAAAAAAGGAGACCTCTTTACATTCAGCAATAAAAATGTTTTTCAATACATGAGCAATAGGTGTGTTTTCATATCAGTAAGTTGATATTGTCTCTATATTTATGTTCTGTACTGTATATTTATTTTAAGTGCAACAGTGACACCTGTACAAACACACACAAATACACACACATGCAAGCATTACGTACCGTAGAATTGAGTTGATCTTGTTCACGGTGAGCAGTGACAGAAGCTGGGCGGAGCCATCCAGAGCGAGGAGGCAGCTCAGGGCCTGCCTGGCAACAAACAGACCAGCTGGAAGGTGGAGACGTGGTGACAGGACTGTTGTTAAAAACTGCTGATGACCATAGACAACTTAAACACTTTTTAACTTGCTAATATACACTCCTCTCTACATCAGTGAAGCTGAGGTGGAGCAGGGGAACAGTTTCAGGTTCCTGGGAATCAGAATCAAAGAGAATCTGAAATGCTCGTTTCACATCCGGGCAGCATTCCCGTGCCAAACTCTTGTCAGCTTTTACAAAGGAGCAATAGAAAGCACTCTGACTTCATGCACCATGTAAAATAGTTATATATAGTATAATTTCTTAGTTGTTTGTATATATCATTTGCTTTGTAGCAATAAATGGACCTACAATCTGCAACTCTTCTTAAAATACTGTAATATGACAATGAATGTTCCTTGTACCGTGTAATAAGACTACTCATTCAACCCTACTAAATTACAACCATTTTATTTGCTTTGAACATGCTTCTAACACTTTTCACACACTGAACTTTTTTTAAAGAAAGAAAACAAACCTTTCCCCAGTTTCTCTGTCTCAATTTCACAAAGGAGGTGGTTTAAGTAAGCAGTCACAGCAGGAACAACGCTAGCAGGAGCAATAGGCCTGAAAAAATGAACATACATAAATTCAACACATAAGTATAATACATAACACATCATTCCGACATTTCAGCCAATACATGCACGCGGACCACATTTACACAGTGACAGTCTAGGCTCTTGCTGTGGCCCAGGTGTAATACGAGATTGTTGCTCTCTGACTTTCCATATCGAAATTGTAATAAATCTTATTTGTTCCTATTTCATTAATACTGTTAACAAAGTTAATGAGGAAAATGCTTTTCAGGTTAAGAATGATGAGAAGAAGAACCACTCTAAACCCCAAACTACTGCAATTTTGCAATAAAACAAATGTGATCCGTTTATTCAAAATCCCCTAAGAAATATCACTTTCACAAAGACGATATCAACTTCCCTGGATCTTCTTCTTCTTCCTTGTATGGAATACAGTTCTCAACAAAGAAACTCTGTGACCAGTAGAAACACAGGGGCAGAAACAATGCATGCATTATGTTTGTTGCGTGTGTGTGTGCATTACCTGAGGTGTGGCAGAAGCACCAGGGCGGCCCAAGGCAGTGACAGGTCAGTGACAGAGTGGTTCTGCTCCTCAGGAAATGTGATCAGCGACAGCACCAGCTCTGGGACTGCAAGCTGCTCTGATGTCGTGCTGCCGGCCTCATTACTGCTAAAGACTCTGCTGGTGGAGAAAAACACATTTAACTCCTGGAAACTAACAGTCAGGTTAAAACACAGCAGAGGGTCCAGTTGAACGAATCAGATGACAATTTGGTGGAAATAAATACTGTAGTATCTCACCCCGTGGTTTGTCCGGTGAAGAGCAGTGGGTAGGTTTCAAAGGCCATGGAGCCGTCTGTAGGGGGCGGGGCTTTGGCGAGGATCAGACTGACCAGCACATCCAGGCCACAGTGGCGAGACAGGGGATCGCCGCAGCCGAACAACCCAGCGGTGAAGCGCAGCAGGGTGGGGAGGAATAGCTGGAGGAGAGGGAGGGAGAGAAGGGTTAGTGTCAGGGTGTCGTGGAGAGAAAAGAGACCGAACCAGAAGCTGAGGAAAATACTGGGTACATCTTTCAAGTCGTGACTCACCTGTTCAAACTGTTCCATGGTGAACATCTCCTTGGTGAACTCGAGTATCAGATCTTGCCCCACTGTGCTGCCAAACACCTTGAGAGTCAGAGAGGCACATGTGGTTTTGGTCGCATCAAACAAATCCTCTTCAAACTAAACTTTCTTGTTTAACAGAAACACAAACCTTTTGGATCGTCTCCTGGATGAGTGCTTTGGGTAGGGTGATGTTCTCCCCGAGGAGCAGAGAGGAAGTGATCTGGAGGAGCAGACGGGAACACTTAGCTGACAGAGACGAGCTCTGAATCAGCCGCAACACCGTCTGCAGGCACGAGAAAAACGAAAAGAGGATGAAAACAGAAAAAAGACATACCATTTTGACATTAACGGGGAAATGAGGCTTTCCTACATTACTAAATCTCCTAGATCAGCATTCTGCTCTTACCTGGCAGACAGCCTCTGGCTTGGTGATCTTGTCTCCGTCCCTGTGGGACACCAGGGTGTGGAGAATGAACAGGAGCCTCTCCAGCTGCTCTGTTGCCTGGCCCGCCTCTTCTCCTTTTGCCTCCATGACACCCAGGACCTCCTCCACACTGACCTGCACATGGGGACACACGCCATTGGAAATATAAAGGACCGACTGTCATGATCTACTATGCCTGTTAGATCTAACTGTCTGGGAAGGTAAAGCACAGGTCGGACATCTTGCTGCGTGCATCAAGCTCACCTGTAAGGACTCCCACAAAACCAGAAAGTGTTCTGTGTCAATGTGAGTGGCTGCAGCCTGGGCCATGTGATCCAGAGCATCCCTGACAGTGTCCCATGGCAGAGAGACTCCCGGGCTGGTTGAGGGTCCGAGCTTACGCAAAACTACGGGGAGAGCCTGGAGAGATGGGTGAAGAGGAGCAGAAAAATTCAGGACTACTTGTGTCTATAATTACACATGAAATCATACAGGCGAGAAGTCCGATCCATTACGCTGATTTTAATTCTGGTACGCCTGAAAGCACACTAGATGATTTCTAAATCTTAACTGATTTTAAGAATGTAGTATACCACAGACATAACGACAGATTTAACTGACTTTTAATCACAAGCACGCACATAAAAACTTATGTGATCAAACTTGACTTGACAGAAATAAGCAAACACGGAGGCAGACTGTCATCGTCAGCTGGATGCACTTGCTGTGTTTTGCACAGAAAAACAAAAAAAAGAATGAAGGGTGAACTCATGGCTGAGAAGAGACATGCGGTTGGTGACGGTCAGCTCGCTCTCGATGGCTATTGCAAGTTTCTGCTCAGAAAATAATCGGAGTCTTCCAGATTTTAACTTGCAACACTTCACTTTGTGTTAAATGAAAACTGTCTGGTGATTCTGCGAAGCCTCCTGTGTTTGAAAAGAAACTCACATTTGCAGCGCAGGAGTGAAACATGTTTCGGACTCCTTTACACATTTCAAACAACAGCTGACCCGCTCCCTCCGCCTTGTCGGGGTGCTGCTGCAGATCTGAGAAAACATGACTCAGCAGGGCATCAAGATCAGGAACCTGTAAGACACAATGAGACATGATTGGGAGAGCGTCGAAACATAAAAAGTTACTGTGTAACTTCAAAATCTGCTATAACACTCTATTAAACTGTAAGGCATTAGAAATGAAGGTAAAGTCTAATTTTTAACATCTGCCCGCATACAAATTACTCACCTTTCTCATCAAAAAAGAGAAGCTCTCTGCTGCAAACTTGCGGATGTGCTCTTTCTTGTGTGCCAACAGTGTGCTGTATAAACTGTGGGGTGAAAAGAGGTATTGATTTCCACCCACATGAGATGTGCCCTCGTCATCTCAATAATATCTAAGTGCTACATTAAAGAAAGAATATTATTCACCATGTTGGAAAACAGATTGACCTGAAAAGCATCCACAGAGACTCCAACCTATATCTCACCTGTAGATGTTGGTCATGTCCTTCACCATGAGCCTCCACAGGTACTTGTAGAGGTAGGAGAGGCAGGTGAAAGCCCACTCCAGCACCTCTGTATCCTTGGTGTCCAGCAGCGAGGTGATCAGAATGAAGAAGTCCGGGAAGTGAGGGTAGAAATCAGTCTGCAGGTCTCTGGCCAGCTGCACCACCAGGCTGGCGGAAAAGGGAGACGAGAGGAGAGAGGCATGTCAGCTGGTACATCATCTAGTGATTCAAGCATTTTTTTCACATGCAAAACAACAACTTACTCCAGCAGTGGCTGGTAGGCCAGACTGTCCTTGACAGTCAGGTGCGTCTTCAGACTCTCCACTATGGACTTCTGATGGAAAACCAGCATGTTGAATGACTGGCTCTTGTTGGAAACCTCTTTCAAAAATGTAGCTGCGGAGGAGAGGCATGCATTTTAGACTTGCTGCTAACACACAGAATCTCTCCTCGGGTTTAGTAGTAGATAAGATAAGCTATTTTTGCTCTTAAGATCACTTCCTACATGGCGATAATACAGCAAAATGATGTGGTATTTTATTATACACATACTGAAATGCTCTGTCAAGTTGAGGTCTTTCCATTTTGTCAGTCCTTCAGAGAAGTATGTTTCTACTTCCTGCAGAGGGAGCAAAAAAAGGCATTACCAATCAGATTCAAACCATTGACGCTCTGAAACCTAACGTTACTGTATAAACGAAATGGACGATTATGTTGCCAGGATTATTCTGTACAAACCTCTGCGTAAGATCCAGTCCTGTCAATACGATGGATGACATTGATGTTGACATTGGCAAGTCTTTCAGCAAAAGTGAGAAACTGAAAGAGACACACCGTAAGGGTTTAACATGCTGGGGCAGTGAAACAACGAATCTAACATTATTCTTGTAATAAAGGGACTCTTGGGTCTTGACGTGACGTATTAGACTGTGCTATCTGAGTGAAATTAATTATGTATCCTTCTACTTGCTAGGACATAACCCGCGTTTGAAATCTGTTTAACCAATATTACTACACTAATAGAGGTGTGTTTTTATCTCCACCATTCGTCTTTCCTAGCATCATGCTGCGTTAAGTTACGTTTCTGGACTCTCACCCTGTAGGTGTTCTCAGATTTGTGATAGGAAGACTTGGATTTAATCTTCATCTTCGCCTCGTTGCTTGATATGAGAGTAACTGTATTCCAAAGGTCCTCGTGCGATTTAAATGATTCATGAAAACTCCGATTTATTTCTTCTCTCGACTACAAATGTTTACACACACGCCGACACCAGGGCGCAGCCATGCTGAACAAAGCATTGTGGGAATTTTTTACTCCTCGTGGTGGGCGAAGAGAAGCGAAGAGGCGACAGAGAGAAATCCTGCCTTCACTTCCGCCTTCGTTTGAGGCTTCGCGCCTCAACTTCGTTTATTTTTGTTAGGCAAAATTTTATATAACCACGGACCATGTAAGAGCATGGAGCTTAGCAAAAAAACCACACAGTGTTTAGATAAAGTAAAATACATTGCATATGTATATAATAATATATATGTTCAGTAATAAAGACACTATTAGTGATTATGACCACCAGTAAAGTCCTGTCATGCCTAATTTCATGCTAGTTTCTGATCTTCAGTGACATACATTTATTGTTTTGGAACTGTGAAAAGGACTACAGTTATAGACATCTTTTCACATAAGATATGTTGAAATGTCACAATAGAGAAAACAGGTAAAACTCTACAATTAAAGGTGCAGTTTGTACGACTACACAATTTTGGCCACCTGTCGAGTTCATACTACAAACAAATAGGTGGCAGCACAACACTAGAGTAAGTTAAGCACTAACTGCTGCTAACTGTAGCTGTTGTTGTTAGCTAACGTTAGTTAGTCTGGCTTTGGTTTAGCTGTCCTTGGGGTATTGTGCTGCATGTTGGTTTGCTGCCACACTGTCATGCCTTACTTGGTTATGAATTTTAAAAAACATCTTTAATGTTATTACTAACACCTGTGCTTTTCCTTCTATGACAAGTCAAAATGTCAATGTCAGATTAAATGCTGCCTCCCCTCTCTCCCCTGCATTGCTAAACTGTTTAAATATCAGAGGGCTGTTCCTTATCAGTACCTACTATACACATTTCAAAAGTAGTGAATAACACCTACAGTAGAGGCAGTATAGTGCATGATAGTTAATAAACATAGAAAGAGCAACAGCAAATAAACAAAAATGTGGTCAGTTAGTAGAAATCTGTGCAAGGGTGTGAGAACCTTCCTTTCAGCTGTTTTTTCATTTATTTATTTAAATGTTTTTTTTAATCTTTATTCATATTTTCTAGAATCAGTCTTTCTTGTGAGTCATGGGAGTGCTTGTAGGCCATGGCCGAACAAGTTGCAACAATTAATTAGATCTACAACATGTTTCATTTTATAGGTTACTGTTCCTCATCCAGGCATGTTGCAAAATTATTCTTTTGAATAATATGCAAACTGCAGGACAAAACGCATGGAATTGTCGCTATTATTCATTGTACAAAGGAATTCTTTTGTTGTCTTGATAAGATCAGTATTTAGGGAGTATTTTGTGTAGGCTTGTGTGTGTGTGTGTGTGTGTGTGTGTGTGTGTGTGTGTGTGTGTGTGTGTGTGTGTCTAGAGGTCTAGAGTCAGATGATAGTTTTTATCTTGTGGTCAGGTGAACAGTTGACTCTCCTTACCTGTTGACTTCACATGTACCTGCCTGGAATGCTCTCTCTCTCTCTAGTTCGCTCACACACACACACACACACATAAAAGCTTCAGTCTGTGGTCCTGCTCTCGCTCCACTCAGTGTGAGAGGGTCATTTATCAGGACTTCTATTCATTCAGGTTTTGCTTTTCCACTCAAAACAAATGTGACAGTTTGAATAACTTTCTAAAAAGTTCCTAGTTTTGGTCTGACTTGCAACAAAATGTCGGGGGAGTCTCTGGTTGCTGGCTCCTTTGTGGTAGCAGACTATTTGGTGTTTGCTCTCATGCTTGTGGTGTCCGCTGCTGTTGGGGTCTACTTTGCCTGGACGGACAGGGGCCAGCGAAGCTCAGGGGACTTCCTAATGGGGGGTCGAAGAATGACGGCCCTGCCTGTCTCCATGTCCCTGACTGCCAGCTTCATGTCTGCCATCACAGTGCTGTCCAACCCAGCCGAGGTAAGATTATAGCAAGGGACAAATTCAAAAAACACTTGTCTCCTGAAAAGTCAGTTTGTCTTTTTCAGTCTGCAGGATACAAGAAAATTTTTTAGTGGAACGAGAGTCATCACTTTCTCAGGGGAGTTTTTCAGATTTGTCAATCAAATCAGACACACAATTGTAGAGATAATGAGACATGCATGGGACATAAACTTAAAACCTAAACTTAGAAGCAGTAAGTCAGTGTTTTCATTTCATCAGTGCAATTATATGAGGAACTCATGGGACACATTTCCTCGTAATTAAATAAACTTACAGAAAACATTGCAAATCCAAATAGAAAACATTACTCATTCATATTCATATCCCTAGGTATACCGCTACGGAGCCAGTATTGGATATTATGGTCTCTCCTATGCAATGACCATGGTCGTCGTATCTGAGGTCTTCCTCCCAGTCTTTTACAGGCTGACCATCACCAGCACGTATGATGTGAGTGTGGTTTGGTCTTTACATCAGTGTTTGTGTGGTTATTCTGTTCTGTTCTATTGACAAAGCCGTGAAATATATCAAGTTTTGTTTACCTGTAAAATCAACAGTTACTGTGCAAAGAAAAGTGATGGTGTAAGAGTGGCCTCGGCCTGATCTCAGATTGGTACGGTTCTGCTTCAAAAGTATGTTGAAATAGAGTCTGGTAACAGTAAGGTGACATAGGTTTGGGAAGGATGTATCAGAGCTGTCGCTCTCCTATGTACATTTCTGCAGCAAGTTAAGGTGATTTAGAAGTAGTCCAGGAGTGGATAGAGGGTAAGAAATGTCAGAGAATAGGGGTGATTCTCATGAACATGGTACAACTCTGTTAACAAAACTGTTCAATTTGAACGTTTAATGCATTGGCACATTTTTTTAGGCATGCCCATATATTTTTAGAGATACTGTGGAAATAAATTCATTACCTTAATATATTTGTAATATTTTCTGTAAAACTGTAACGATTTAATCACCTTAAGATGTAAACAGTTTCTCACATCAATTTTCATTGTAATATTGTCAAAGCATTGCATTGTTAAAATAGTTGTCCATTTATTATGGACTGATATGACCTTTCTGAAACTGATCTTTTCTTTTTTTTTGCTCTTTTCTTTCCCTGCCATGTCTCTGCCAAGTACCTGGAGCTGCGTTTCAGCAGAGCAACCCGTCTGCTTGGAACTTTGCTCTTCATTGTTCAGACAGTGAGTAAGAAGCCAGTCAACACATAATGACAGGGCTTGGACCTCTGAGGGTGAAACAGCAAATCTTACACCTGAGGGTCATTTATGTCTGTATTATTTCTCTCTGTCTGTCACAGATCCTCTACACTGGAATCGTCATTTACGCCCCAGCTCTTGCTTTAAACCAAGGTAGGTTTCAGTCCACGGTGGTCTGATTCATGAAACATTCCTGAATGAGGGCACTTGAATTTGTTTGGTTTTGCTCAGTTGAGTGTGCCTGAAACCCTCCCTCCCTCCGCAGTAACTGGTATGGATCTGTGGGGTGCAGTTATTTCCACAGGCGTGGTCTGCACCTTTTACTGCACAATGGTATGTTATAAAATCTGCTCAACTGAGTTCTGCTGATCACAAAACCGTGCTTTGATTCCTGGATTTGAACATGCAGCGCACGCAACACCTGTTTGTGGTCTACATTGTGACAGGGTGGTCTGAAGGCGGTGGTGTGGACAGATGTGTTCCAGGTAGGCTTTGGGATGGAAAAAACAACAACGATAACAAGTGGTTGGTATGGTACTACTGGTAATAAGCCATGAGATTTATGAGAGATTTAAACTGACTGACCAAGTCGGGATGCATGTGTCATACCTTTTTGTGGTTGCTAGTGACCATACTGTTCACCGGTGAGTCATAAACCACAGCAAGGAACTGATATCCACTTATACAAAACTGGAAAAGTCATTACATGTCAGCCAAATTTCATTAAGAATACCACCATTTTGGATCATGTTTTGGAATAATGCATTACACAATATGTTATCAATGTAAAATAGTTTAAGCACAACAAACTGGTGAAATTAGAACTACCACTGGGGCAAAAACGGGAGATTTATAAGTAAAATTATCAAACTCCTTTCCCTCCAGCTTGGTGTTATGCTTGCAGGCTTCCTGTCTGTCATCATCAGGTCTGTGGTCTTACAAGGTGGCATCCTCCCCATCATCTTAGATTCACAACAAGGAGGGAGACTCGACTTTTGGGAGTGAGTATGTGTCAGAGTTGAATGGCTCTATTCAACGATGGGAAGAGAATAACATTACATTGATCATTAACAGACCTTCCAGCTTTAGTTATTTCTCTCATGTAACTGTACTTGTTAGGGAGACAACCTGATAAGGTAGAGACAGTAGCTCAGGCGTTGATCTGGCAGATATCAGTGTTCTCTGAGAGTCTGGCAAGGTTGAGTCTTACAAAAATGTTTACAAGAATTTACTGGCTCTTCAGATTAGAGAACAACTCATGGATAGTAGTAGATTCCAACATGACGAAGCATTGGAGAATAAACATCAGATAGATTAGTTATTCTAGGTTAAGGCCAGAGATGACATAATGACATAACAGTGAACCCTACAGGCACTAAGGGGAAGAGAGAAACAGAAAAGGGGACCAAAAGCTGTTATCCATCAGATTTGGTGTTTGACATGTTCACGTTGTATGCTGGCACCGTATCTCTTTGGCCGAGCTCAATACCTGAACCTGGCTTACATAATTCTTCAACACATCAACTTTGGAAATGTTAACTTTTAATTTGACAAGGGCGTCAAATGCACCATTACTTTTGGTCTGTGTGAGGCCAGACCATCTTATTTGAGAGAGGAGAGGCGCAGGCTTAGACTTTCCTTCAGGTTCTTTGAAGGAGCACATCTTTGTGAATGGCAGGAACAAACACCTGAACCACTGCACTAAGGAATCATTTCTGGCAACAACTGAAATTCAAACTGACCTTTTTTTCTGTTTCTTTAGCTTTGACACAAACCCTCTGAGGAGACACACTTTTTGGACGGTAACCATTGGAGGGACATTTGTCTGGGTCAGTATCTATGGGATCAACCAGGCCCAGGTTCAGAGATACATCTCCTGCAAGAGCATCACTCATGCCAGACTGTGAGTTCTGTTTTACCAAGTTAAACATTTACTGAGACACACGATACATGGTGGCAATATTAGCTTCTTTGATTCTTAATTTGTATATATTTGCTGGACTATTTACAATTTTAATTTTCTAAAAATATTTTTGTCCATTTTTTTGCTACTCTGTGTGTTTCTTCCTTTTTCCAGATCTCTGTACATCAACCTGTTAGGCCTGTTGTCTGTCTTGCTATGCTCAGTGTTTGCAGGAATGTGCCTCTTCTCAGTCTATAAGAACTGTGACCCATGGACAGCTGGACTGGTTTCTGCTCCTGATCAGGTACGACGGAGAGATGCACCGCATAGCTGAGAGTTACAGTGATCTTGACAAAAACACCACATGTTGTGCTTGGGTTTAATCGAGTGTCTCCCTTCCTCTGTAGTTGATGCCATATTTGGTGATGGACATCTTGGGAGACTATCCTGGCCTTCCTGGACTGTTTGTTGCAGCTGCATATAGTGGATCTCTAAGGTTAATACAGTATTTAACATTTAAAGTTATTCCACCAGATCCAACTCACATAATGAGAGTTCAAAAAGCTGATTGTTTACTGCTATTTTTAGCAGATTGTACGCATAGTAAAAATATGTAATAATATAAGTTATGTTAGCTGTGTTTAATCCATATCATTTTTAATGTTTTTCATTAATGATTTCTTTGATCAGCATATCAGCACATGTTCAGTACTACAAAGTGGGATCGGAAAAAAGGTTTTGCATCCACATATGTAAGGTAATCGTGTGATGGTTCTGTGACTAAATTGTGCGTGTCATATCAACCCCAGCACAGTGTCTTCCAGCATCAATGCACTGACTGCAGTCACAGTAGAGGACCTGATCAAACCGTACACTAACATGTCTGAGAAACACCTGTCCTGGACCTCAAAAGGACTGAGTGAGTGGTTTGTCCTCATTTACAGTATTTAAGCTGAATGTGCTGTATGTTGAACACTAGTGACTTTAGGTAGTACAGTAGTTAAGGATTACGTTTCTTCCTAAATGTTGTTTGCAGGCGTCTTGTATGGGGTTTTATGTATTGGAATGGCTGGACTGGCTTCACTCATGGGAGGGATCTTGCAGGTAAAGTGGGACTGTTTGTGCATAAGCTCCATGGTCTCTGGTTAAACAAAGACAAAAATATTGATGATGTATATGATTGTATATTATAGCAGGAGACTCTGCCTGGGGTGCATGACTTCTTATAGGAATGAACCCTGCAACTTAAGTTTTGTGTGCTTCTTTGTACAGGCAGTCATCAGTATATTTGGGATTGTTGGAGGCCCTTTACTTGGCCTGTTTACGCTGGGTATCCTCTGTCCATTTGCCAACTCCAAAGTAAGCCTGTCCTCATTTAACTTCAGTTGGTATTGTGACTCCTGTAACCCATGCTAATATTAAAAAAGGACATTTTTTTTACTCCTGGGATAATCAGTTATTTATCTTCACACTTTCTCAAACCCCTTTAAAACTGTGTACCATTTATATCTGGTCCTCTTAAAAAGGTCGTTTTAGCATTTTCAGTGATCAAAATGTCTTCTAGGGAGCTTTAACAGGTCTTGTATCAGGGTTGGTTGTGTCTCTGTGGGTGGGCATCGGAGCCCAGATATACCCTCCCCCTCCTGAGATGAGCCGACCTCTGTCCCTGACCATTGAGGGATGTAACTTCACCACTACAGAAAGCCTCAATTGGACCTCCACTGCTCTGCCAACGCAGCTGACCTCTATCACCACAGTCCCAGTACACAACATTGATGGCAAGTAAGTAACTGGTTGTGATTGATTATTAGTTTGATATTATTTGCCATATTTAGTATCCTCAGTTGTGCTAATCCCTGCCTATAAGGATGAAAAATGGTAGCATAACAACATTGTGATATTAAGTTAGTAAGATTTTGTTAGTATTGAGGTTAAGGAAAATACAAACAAATATAAATCAGCTATATTTACTATATACAGTATACTAAATCTCTGCTGGAGTCCAATTACACAGAACATTCATAATGACAAATTTTAAAATGTTGATGTGCAAGATTTCACTCCTCATGCACTATTTTCTCCCACCTCCAGGTCTCTGCTGGCAGATACCTGGTACTCTCTGTCCTACCTTTACTTCAGTCCTGTTGGAACTATAATAACTATGAGTGTGGGACTACTAGTCAGTCTGTTTACAGGTACTATAAATAATATATATTCTCTTGCATAATTGCTATTTTTATGAAGAAAGTATTTTGGTGATGAAAATGACAGCAGCCCGTCCCACTGTTTTGTAGTTTAAAGGTTGTTGGTGTGCTCTTTTTAATGTGCATTTCAGGAGGCTGGAAGCTGAAGGTTGAATCGAGGCTCACATTAATGAAAGAAGACACAACTTTTTATCACTTATTCAAGTTTTTTAAAGAGAGAGTAAGTGCTGCAGCAGTGAAACAACATTCTGTAGACTAATAAACAGCTGCTGACTTTCTGCTTTGTGCTCTTCCCTTTTGAGGTCATGAGACGAACAGGAAAGTTTGACCTGACAAGGGACAGAGAGAAGACATTCGGCAACACTAATCCCACTTTCTGTGACGTTGAGCTGGACTCAGCAAAAAGGAGCATCCCTACATAAAATGGAACTGTTTTTTATATAATTTCTTTATTAAATCATGTTTTTTTTCTATGGTGTAATACAAGAAATGTCAATGAAGGAGAAAAATGTGCATAGAGTGCATCTATAATTTGGTGGTGCCCGTGGCCCACATCTGGCCCAGAAACAACCTCCATGTGGCCCAGCATACATAAATCTAATATAAGTATCTAATAAATGTGTGTG
>JAPMOB010016181.1:0-17329 GCA_029875015.1 Lepomis gibbosus | reverse complement strand
CTTGCCTTCAGAGTTAATAGCCAAACCCGGCAGGTGGATCATTTTAATGTCAGATTACAACCCCTTCACACACAGGCAATGAAAAAAGGATTCACTTTAGTAGAAAAACTACATACAGCCCCTTTTAAGTGACAGAAGGGCCTTGCAATTAAATTTCACATTGGGATTGTATAATAACATTTGCATATAGATCAGATAAATACTGTTCAAAATTATGATTAAATAGTAAAGTATAAACTAACAGCACAAAGGGCCTTCTACATGTTAGAAACGGTTTAGGCATAAATTACATTTTGCATTTTTCACAGTTGTAGAACTGCATTATTTTCATTTTAGATTAATCTGCCTATCTGTTAAATCTCGCAATGATTTTGTCTATAAAATGTCGCTTTATAATTTCAACAGCGCACTGAGATGTATTCTGATTGCTTGTTTTAATTTATTTGAGCAACAGTCCAAAATCCAAGGTTTACTATCACTGTGACAAACAAAAGCATCAAATCACCACATTTCAGAAGCTGGCATCAACCGATGTTGAGCTTTCAAACAATTAGTTGCTCATTATTTATGACTAAGACACTTTCAGATAACTCAAAATAGTTATTTGGCAAATGTGAGGTGAGATCATTCCAGGAATCAGCTGACTATAGGTACAAAACGTTCTGCTGGTAGTAAACATTTTTGCTGCATTTGACTGATAGGTTGGTGAGAGTGAGAGTATTCCTCCACAGTGACGTCACAACTCTATGTATGTTTTAAATTGAGCGTGTAAGAAACTTGATTTTGTTTTTTGGTGACGGGCAGTCTGGAAATACTTCAGTGAACTGTGAAAGCTCCAAGTGAAGAGTAAGACAGTTTGTGATGGTACAAATGAATAATTTCTTTGTATTAGTCCCACACAATGGTCAGCTATTCACCTGTAAAAAGGCCTCCTTTTCCCAACAGGACTTACAAACCTAGCAGATGGTCTTTTTTTTGTCTGACTGACTTAAATGGCTTCTGTTTGTTCATGTATGTTGATTCACCCTTTTGGGTCCATGGTTGGGAAACAGTCCAAAGGTTGCTGTGTCTCTCATGTCAGGACCATGCATTAAACTTTTACAGTAGTTACTACATTTAACTTACTGTTCAGGTCTGCAGAGGGGAAATGAGGTGTCAAAGTCAAAGAGAGGGCCTTTTTTACACTGTGTTGTCCAGTTTCTGCAACTGTTTTTAAGCTTGCTCGGGGGCATTATCTACGATCAAACAAACACAAAGGATGTCATCTTTCAAGCAGCTTGCTCACAACTGCTACAAAAGTGGGTCAGATTTGGTTGAATGACATTTTGCATTTGTCATATTTCCGTTGCTTAGTTTCAACTCATGACAGCTGTTTGTCTCTGAAAATGCAGCTGGTCTGTGTTTGTCATGACTTTTGAGATTGCTCCCTTTTGATGCATTTTGGGAATGCAGATTTAAAGATATCCAAATTATCATCCAGTTTGTTTTTAACTAATGAACCTGCATTTTGGACAAAGGTTTGGCCTCTTCTCAGCTGATTTGGTTGATTTATGTTGTGTTTAAATCTCACTTATCAAAGGCCTAAATTCCACACCTGTTTAATTGAGAAATCATTTTACCTAATGCCTATATCTCAATTGAACTAATTAGTATTATTTATAGGACACTCTTGAAAATGAGATGATTCATCTCAAGAGGCTATCCTTTAAAAAATTCAATAAATTCAATTGCGAATGCTTGCAGCATTCACACCCAATGACAGTGTGAAAAGGGTCGTTCATAGTGCTGAACCTACAGAGAATTATCACATGAATCTGCAGCGCCCCTCGGCTTTACAGAGCTTTTATAGCTCGTTTTAGCTCATTGTGTGGCTGTCTGGTCCTCAACTTTTGGTTCACTCTCACCACTCTTACAATGTAATTTTTGGCTGCAGAAAGAATCTGTTTATCATGATAAAGCTCTTAAAACCCACTGTTCACTACCTGCTCAGCACAAACGACAGACAGTAGCTGGTGAACATGATGGAGCTATTAGCAGCTAAAGAGCCAGATATTTCCCTTAGAAGTTGGTAGAGACCAAAAACAGAGCTACTGTAAAAGAAGAGTGAATATTGGACATTTGCCAGGTGAACATGACTCCAAATGATGTTGTAGCTCCTTAACTGCTGTATCTGTAAATAAGCAATGGTTCGCTGACAGCCTTAAGGTTCAGTTAGTTTTAGTAGCATCCAGTTGTGAGGGATGCGAATTGCAACCAGCAGCTCACAGTGCATTCACATGCTCCTCAGGTGGTCCCATTTCCCGAGTGTGAAGTTGGTCTTCCGGAATCAACATGAATGCTACTACAAAGATGTGTTGGATTAGCACGCAGACATCTAGTTCACTCTACATGTACAGCAATTATGTGTATGCAATACATGATTTTGCACGAATCAAAGTTCTGCATACTTCTTTATGTTCCATCTAAACTTTATTCTCTTTTTGGAATAAAGATTTAAGGAGACAAAAAAGATTCTGAATGAATGCACCATCACTCACCACTCACCCCTCCCTTTCCAAGCGCACAGGAGAAGCTACGGTGACTTCTAATAAACTAGACGACTACTACTACTACTGACATTATATGTTGTTGCTGCTGTTCTATGTATGTTTTCAACGTAGGGACGAAACACGCTCTGTAGAGCAGTTTTTTTCTATTTGGGCTACTGTAGAAACATGGCAACTCCCATATAAGGGACCCGTGGTGTATATAGATAGAAAAGGCTCCTTCTAAGGTATTAAAAACATGATGTCTCATTATGTAGGCTCTTTATACACCATGGAAAACATAGTTATGTATATTATATTGCAATTCTGTCAAACGATTCTCCTAAATATTACACACTGAACCTTAAAAAGGTGATTTGTCAATGTTGTTCCTGCTGCCCCCAAGTGACCAAAGAAACGGCTTAAACAAATTCAATAACTAAACCATGATTAAGGGTCAGTGGAACTGGAGAAAATCAGGCTGCTGACTCCTCACACACAAACCTCAGTGTGAAACCTCTTCCAGCTCCAATGTGCAGCCTTCACTGGGGAGTTTAGCCACCCCTGCAAGCACAAAGCAGGCTAATAAGCTGAATCCCCCGGTTCACCTAACTCCACTGCTACATTTCCACTTCCCCTCCCGAAGGGGTTTCGAACCCAGCTGAGCCTCTCACTGTACATCTTGTAATTCATCTTTTCTGGTGGCTCATTATTAAGCAGACTAGTTGATTGTGTACCTTTTTTATGACCTTATTCTTAACATTAAAAGGTGACACTAAGCGCCACGGGTGGATACTTCCAGGCCCGTACTGGTGTAACACGTACACAGTGGAAATATGTACTGTTTGCTCTGCCCTTGGTAAGCACTTTCTGTGGATGAGGCTACATTTCACCATGCCCCCCGCTTCTTTTTGCTGAAGTGGATGGTGCTACATTATAGCGGGTAACCTAAAACGACACAAAGACTGCAGCAGTTAGCAAAACATGGGGACAGCTCAGGAAGAGTGTTTGTGAATCCTTTGTGGACGAAGTGGACATATTCAGGTCTCCACGTGTGTTTCATTACAGCTTTTAACGCTGCTTGCTGTCCTGGCTCTATCCCTCTGCTGTCGTAATGAGCTGATGAAGCAATTGGGGAATTCAGTGATTTATAGGACACTAACTACAGGCAGACACGTTTGTGCAGCCTTTAATTACGCTCTGTGCTTCACCCTTCGTTACAAAAGGAAAACCCTACGTGTGTCCAGATAAAAAGGGCACTTGGCATCACAGAAGCAATCCTGAAATTTACTGTGCAGTCAAGATACCCTACTTCCTGTTTTGTTTACAAGTACAGACTCAGACCTGCATTACTGCTGCTCTGAATAAAGCAGGTCAAGCCTAGGATAGGGTGTTTTTTCACTTGAATTTGCAGATTATTTTGATACACAGGCTTGCTGAGGCGAGTAGGATGTTCAGTGGGAATTCTCTGCGTGGTTATAAAAATACCAACAACTAGCCCTTCTCTGGTCGTAAGACAGCTGCAAGATGCCTGTGTGGAAAGACTTCAGAGGACATGTGCTTCACAACTCGGAGATGATGGCTGTGAGAAAGAGAGTGGATTTGTTTTTATTCTTCTGCAGGTCTCACAGACTTACATGTCACGACTCAGATCAGCAGAAGGCGTTTTGACTGTGTTGACACATTGTGTGGACATATCAGCACTCTCAAGGAGAAAAACCTGTTATATGATTGTACTGCTCAACTAAACATAATGAGGAAAAACAGCTTGGTAACAACATTAGCTTGATTAACCAGGTTCTGTTAACGTCCTGTGAAGTGTAACCCAGGCTGCTATCAGTGTGTAGCGTGATAACAGGAGAGGTTTTAGTGTCTGTCAATGTGAAGAGACATTTTGGCTGGATCAGGCATAAATGTTTTCCAGCCCTGATAACATTTTGGCACAGGCAGCGTCTTGCAGCAACACGCCACGGTCCCGACACACAATTCAGCCCTACAGTGTAGTCACAGGGTAGAGTGCCAAGGTCACATCCTCACACACCCAGCACAGATACACATCAGCTTATGTCATCACTTAATCAAGGGATCAAGGGTGACAGCGACGTAGCCACTTTAGTTTAAATTTAGGTGGATGAGATATGAAATGAGACCCTGAACTAGCCACGTGATGACGTGTTCATGGTAATTACACAAGATGTAACCAGAATTGTGCACTAAATACTAGTGGATAGTATTAGTATTTAGATCCTTTACTTAAGTAAAAGTACCAGTACAACAACTCAAAATACTTTTTAAAAGTAAAAGTTCTGCATTTTAAGACCTCCTTAAGTAAAAATACAAAAGTATCATCATGTTCATATCATTATCATGAATGTACAAAAGTAAAAGTGCCCTTGACTGGAAAATTATTATATATTAAATAATATATTGTTAATATTCAAGCAGTATTGTACTGTAACTGCTCAAGGTGCTAGTCCTAACTAGCAATAGTTAGATAGTTTAGTCAACCTGTTATTGAACCTCCACAATAATCTTTAATATGAATGCTTAGTACAGGATTGATGTTGGCTGCTTGACTGAAATACATTTTTCTTATTTCAGTAAATATATACAGTATAGTATAGTTTTTCCAGTGCGCTTAAATCCTTTAAATTTCTTTTTAATTTGTAAGACGTTTCTCTTTTTTTTAAAGATCACAGATGTGTCCTTGCCAAACTACCTGGTGGCCTCCTCTGTGGGTCTGCTGCCCACTCAGCTCCTCAATTCCTACCTGGGCACCACGCTTCGCACCATGGAGGACGTCATCGCCGAGCAGAGCATCAGCGGCTACTTTGTGTTCTGCCTGCAGGTGAGCTGATGGTGATTAATCTTGTTATACAACCATGTGTTGTAAAATGATAAATAAATCTACCTGAGTGTGAAAGTGCTTATTGCTAAATGTGCTGAAATGATGGATTTCACATTTTGCTTTGCAGTAGTCTTAAAATGTCCAAGTCAGTGTTTATTAAGGTGTCACGTTTTGATTATTTTTGTTATTCCTTTAAAAATGCTATTTGCTATATTATGTGGCAAATCTGTGGCATGTTGATTGACCAGAAACATTATTTAGCTCACCAGGATACTGAAATGGCAACAGGAGGGCCTCTAGCAGCCAGACACAAGAGACTGAGTGGTTCAGAGAAATGCAGCTAGTACATTTCACTTCAGAGTTTGATTAATCTGAATTATAACAATGGCAGTGATGATGATGATGATAATGCATCAAGCACATGCGGACTATTGGTGACACACCTGTTCCCCTTTTCTGTGAAAAACTTGTTGATAATAGTAACGTGACATACAGTTCTGGACCACTCAAACTCATGTGACATGTTTTGTCAGTGGATGAGTGCTTTTTACCCTCCCTTATATTCAAAATATATTTTGTCTCCCAAGCCAGTCAAACCTTATCCTAGAGAAAAAGCATTGACATCTATGCAAAAGCTTTGGCATCTACCTCCCGCTGTCTTTAGTTACATAAACATCACATAAACATCTACAGCTAAGCTAAGCCTCGCGTAGATATGTAGATTATGCCCAGAGGTCGATTCCCCTCACTCAACTGGCATTTGAAGCTGTCACCGCATCTCCAACACCTGTTCAGCTTCATTGAAGCTCACAGGTGCTCAGGGATCCGGGGTTGTTTCTGAGGGCGGCATCAGACAGGGTTACGGGGGTCAGAGGTCAAGGGTCAGTTTAAAATGAAGCATGTGTTTCATGCAGAACTCAAAGCTACAAATTGACAACAACTGGCCTTAATCACACAGAAGCCTGTATTGGTGGGAAATATTACATTTGTGGTGACCTTTAACTGCAGGAAGGGGTGGACCAATCCAATTAGCCAGATGGGAGTCAGGCATAACCAGCCTAACCAGACACCACACCTACATTAAATACATTTCTTTGTCAGTGTCATTATACAATTTAGTGTTTCCACTATAAATTAAGTTAATCTAGTCATTATGACTCAGTTTTAAATGCCTAACAATCCTGACCTCGTGTTACCTCTGAGGAATAGTTTATAGACATTTTGCAAAATCTGCTTTCATGAACAGTAAGTTCCTGGAGTCTTCGCGGGTTGTCTGCTTTTTGAACAGATTAAACAAACAATAAATAATGTGTTAATTCCAAAGCTTTAGAGGTGCTGAAAGATTTTGTTACCTTTGAGCAAAGCCAGGCTGGCGATTTCCCCATTTCCAGTGTTTGTGCTAAGCTAAACTAACCAAAGATGTAGCTTCATGTATATTGTACAGATTTTATATTTGGGAAGAGACCATTTGTATCAGACCGTGTGTCGTATTGGCAGGTGACCCTGATTTGAAGTGTCTGAATTGGTATCAGGATAGAAGAAAAATCTGATAGCTAGTAGCAAACTAGCTTCTAAGATTTTTGATTAATTTTAAAGCTGCTTTGTCTATCTGAAGGTCTCACAGTAGACTTAAGTGTTGACTGTGCAGAACACTATGTTAATCTTTCAGACAAGAGTTTGTAGTTGTAGTGCACTGACACACTTCCCAATATAGTGGAGCTCAGTTCACCACCACCACAAATAAACATAAAGCCTAAAAAACGACCACAAAAGTGAATGAACAAGAAATGGCCGCTTTGTGCAGCGGTGTTTAACGCCACATGATGACTTCCTCCTCCTGTCCTCTGCAGATTGTCATCAGCATCGGTCTGATGTTCTACGTTGTGCACCGCGCTCAGGTGGAGCTCAATGCAGCCATCGCCGCCTGCCAGATGGAGCTCAAGTCCTCACACATGAACGGCTCCTCCACCAATCACAGCGGCTTCACCTACTGCAGCAAGAGGGCAACGGCTGGCGGTGGAAACTGTGTTAATGTGGTGTGAACCGCAAATCGTCACTCGAGGCAGAAGCTCTCATGACTTGGTCACCGTATTATAAGACTGCAGAACTTCGGGGGAACCCTCCGATTTTAGACGGTGTCTGAAACATGTTGGTCACGTGATATTTAATTTTCAGCATTATATTCTGACCCAGCTGTGTGAGGAAACCCTGAACGCATCTTTAATCTGGTGTTTTAAAAGGTGCTGATGGAAATGGTTTTATGGTACATTATCTTGGGAGGTTTTTTAAATTCTTTTCATTACGGTACTTCTTAACATTTACTCTGTTACAGGAGATGTCAATGACATGATGTTTGGAAATTGCAGAGTTAGCTGTGTGAGATTAATATAAAAAATAAGCTAGGCATTAACGCCCTGCTAACACCATGAATGTGCAATCTGGAGCTTTCTAGAAAACCAAGGAACTGTTTTTCCATTTCAATGTCTAAAGAATACCAACCTATGCACCTTTGTTTCATATGTCTGTTTTTGTTTTATTTTAAAAGATTTCATGATTTGTCTACATCCAGTGCAAATAATAAGGGCATTATTCATATTTTCGAAACATTTGTCTGTTTAGTCCAGTGCATTTCATTTGTTATCAAGTGTCTTATTTTTGGACTTTCGAGAGAGGGGGAAAGCTCTCGCTGAGCATTACTGGCCTCTCCCGACCGTGTGATTTCTGCTGGTTTACGACCACATCAGCTGGATTGGCCTTGTCTACCCGGAGATCATTTATAGCGTTTCTGCGGTTTTGATAAGAGCAGCTGGAGAGGAGAGCAGATTTCACAGCAGGAAACTCAGGAATGTTTCTGCCAGGAAAGTTGAAGTGCAGTATGATCTCGGTAGCACCACCACATGTTCTGCTACAGAAAGATTCCCACACTGAACTGAAACTGAGATGTCAAGCTTTCCTGTAAATGTGTTTATATTTCATTTTGATTTGACATTTGTTTTCGTTTTACATTTTCGTTTGGATGTGAGATTATCCATTCGGATTATTATATAGTTTTTGCTTAAGATCATAGTTTTACAAATTCTGTGCAATACGAAGAACGGTGACAAAATGGCATGAATGTCATATTTCAGTGCTGAAACCAAACTAATCAGAAATGCTCTCACATGTACAAAATAACACAAATCTACGTCTGTGTTTATTTAAGGTTTTACGTACATTATAGACAAGTAAGTTAGATGAGATAAAGAGGCTGATATTTTTTTAAATCATAATTTGATAAAGCTTATCAGATGCGTAACACTGGCCCCACCTGTTCTGAGGATACATGTGACGTTTGACTTACTTAATTTTATTACATAAAGCTGGGGTAGGCAACGTTGCACAAACCAGCAAGAGACAGCTAGACTGTGAAAGTATCCAACCTCCCTCCAAAGCCACTACACCCCAATGGGTGCACGGGCAGGGTGCGTGCAGGTTTGCATTTTATTTGGACTGAATCAAAAATAAATAATTGGGAATGCTTGTTACAGTCCGGCGACAGCCACAGATATTGGATTTTTTTACATGTTAGTGTCAGAGCATTATTGACTGCTGTCGCGATGTAAAGAGAATATCAATGAATATAACAAAAAATGCTTCTGAAATAAATTGCCTACCTCGGCTTTAATGTTGCTGCCAGCTCTAGACATCTATCTAATAATACAACAACAGAGTTCTCGTGCTGTATGTTCGTTTGCACAGTCCACTACTACAGACAAACATTATTTTCATACAGATATGTTAAACTAGGAAGGGGCTTGGTTGGTCAGAAGTTGAAACTGATGTGTCTCAGAAGCCGACAATCAAACACAAAATGGACACTAAGTGATGAATGTGACGATACTTTATTATTTTTACATGAATTATTGTGATGCTGCTCCTCAGACAAAGTCTGATTGAGGAATAATAAGGGCTCTTATATGAAAATCCATCTTTATGTCCCTCTATTTTTTCACAAAAGCCTGATTTGTAATGCTGGCGCACATTTTAATTTTTTATTTTAATTTTTCTACTGTTTTTTTCTCAAAGCCAGATTAAATGTTCGCACAAACACATTCCATGCTGTCTGACCTCTGAGAAGTAGTTATTTTCATGCTAAATGTTGGTTGAAAGGGCCCCTTCCTGTCTGAATTTAGCAATAAAGTCCTACCAATAAGATCTTTAGCCAAGTGTTGGGAATAGCTGTTTACTTCCAGTGTTAAATATCTGATCTGAATTCATTAGAACAAAAACTGCATTCGAGTTGTTAGTCGATCCATGTTCCACTGTAAGGTTGTGTATCAGTTTTTCCAGGTTTGTGTTATAGTGTTAAACCTGCGTGTTCTCCCTCTGCCTCTTGATGGACATTTCTGCTCTGCCTGTAGTGGAGAAGAGATACACAAACATCTGCGATCAGAACAGCTTGTTCGGAACCTTCTTTGGATCACTGATCACTTATTGGCGTTTAGCGATCAGCGACTCACTCCTGTCACATAAAAATATTCTGGATCCAACCCAGACGGTGTTTCAGTTCCTTACTTGAATTTGAGGTTTACACAGAGAGAGAGAGAGGAGCACATTTTTATGGCTGCAAGATTTAAAAAATCTACTCATTGCTCTTCGCTTTCCCACTTCTTAAAAGTGTGGAAATCAGTTTTTCTCACTTCCTGATGAGAAAATGTTGTAAATAGACAAGTCTTTTCACCTGACAGCAAGTGTCCCTACCCTCCAAACAAAATGTGATTCGATGAAGCTGTTCTGCTCAGACATGGAAGAGAAGTGGAACGTCATACCATGTTTAATGCAAAAATCAAACACATGAAACTTGATCGGCCTTCGTGGACACACTTAATAATATTTTAGTCTCTCAACTGGGATTTTGAAAACTTGAGATTGTGGAAAAAATAGCAGTTTTACAGTAAAGGCTTTGGTTCGTCCTGGGTGGGCTCTACTTAACTTAGATATAGTTATGCAACAACTGATTCCTAAGGGAAGTATATTTCATAGACACCCACACAAGACCTGAATCTGGGACTTAACTGCACATGTGAACTGTTATATTGTACAGTGTGATACCATTAACTTAAAGGGTCAAGTTGAGGGTCTCGTTTGGTGCTATGAAATGCAATACTTCCCATCTGTATCAAGTGCATTACACATATGCTGTATTTTGTAATACAGAATTTTACAGTGTATAAATAATGTATTTATCACTGTATGATGCTTGTCCAGTTTTATTTATGAGAGAATAAAACCTGTCCGAATTTGTTACAAATTTTCTGTTCAGTTTTCTTTTAAAACTTAAACTGTTTTTAATATATATATATATGTATATTTAAAAATCATTTTTTGAAAATGTAAGGATTAGTAATTACTCTATATTTAAAACAGGTTTTCAAGGTATTTATATATCAAGGGATATTTCCCTGCCTCTGCTGAATTATTTTTTATCCCAGGTGGAGAGAAAATATATCCCCACCTAAAAGTGATCAGCGCTGCTTCTAATGGTGCAACAGATACAATACGATGGATAAAAACATTTCAGAACGTCCCACCCTCTGTATTTTTCACAAATCGCACCCTGGATAGAATAGATATTTTGGAAAGTATCACTCTCATATCTGCACTTTAATATAAGGCTACAGCTAGCAGTCTGTTAGCTTAACATAGCATGAAGAGAGGAATTTGAGCAACAGCTAGCGTGGCTCAATCAAATGGTAACAACAAAAGTCAAACTCTGAAGCTTACTAATAAGCAGTTTTTATGGTGTTTCTTTAAAGGAGACCTATTATGATTTCCATATTTTATGACTTATCTACAATGTTACAATGTTGGATGTTCATGTAAAGCATGACAAAAGTTTCAGATAATGAGGTTAAAGTATTTAAAAGAAATCCCTATGAGCCAAAACCTCAGATTTCCTCCTGTACTGAAAGCGCTGTTTTCAACAGCTTTTTCTACCAACGACTCCGTTCTACGACACGCAGAGCTAGACGGAGTCAGTATTCCATATATGGTCATTTGCTCCCCACGGCTATGCTCAGTCTGTCTGTACTGCTCAGCGGCAGCAACAGCCTGGGGCGAGACCCACAAAATGTAGCAAACCATTTTTTTTAGATTGAACTCGCCCCTGTTACATGGTTCAGGTCTTGGCCAATCAGAAGACAGTGGGCTTTAAGAGGGGGCCGAGACAGAAGCATCCACAGCTTGTTTCACACAGAGGCTGAAATGAAGTCCTACATGGAGTGCCAGTATAGGATAGAACATGATTTTTTAAAACTTTGAATCATGCAAAGCTTCCATACAGATGTCATAGAACTACAATATAGGACTGGAAATGCAGTATAAATAGGTATCCTTCAATCTGTACAAAAAACTGTAAAAAAAAATAAAAAAAGAAGAAGAAGATTTTGCTGTTTTATGGATGATTGTTTGCCAGACAATTTCTTGGCAACCGACCTGTAATAAGTTGCCTGTCAACTCTTTAGAGCCATGAAATAGTCCGGCACATAACCTCTGTAAAACAGTACACTTTACACTTCAGTTTCTGTACTGATTAAACAAAGGAGATACATGTTAATTTGGAGTTTTAGAGGTGTTGGAAGACAGATGCTGTTATCATTTGACAGAGCCAGGTTGGCTGTTCCCCTGTATCCAATCGTTGTCCTAAGCTAACTGGCTGCTGGCGGTGTGTGTCATGTAATCTGGGGAACTTGTCTTGGTCTTGACTCGGTCTTGCCCTCCCTCTGTCTTGGTCTCGGCTTGGTCTCAGCCCCTAAAAGTCTCAGTCTCGATAAACTTTGGTTTTGGTCTTGACTTGGTCTCGGTTTTGGCAGTCTTGACTATAACACTAGCTGACAGATCACAGCGGTTGCAATATTTACATGAGTGGTATCAATCTTCTCATGTTCTCTGCCATACAGCGTAAAAGAGTAAACATAAAGAGTAAAAGTAAAAGTAAAATATCAAAGTTTTGTTTTAATGTAGAAACTTGTATCTAGCCCACTCTTCTTTTTGTTTAATAATTTACAGCTCAATGGTACCTTATGTAATACTGAGAAAACCCTTATCCTGTTTGTTTGCTTTTACTGAACTTTCTGTCCAGAAGCACTACCACTCCCGATTCAGTTTCTATCTTTGTTGAGCTGACACACATTTCATAACCCCCCCACATCATGATCTCACCCCATATCCTAGCATGAGTCCCTAAATATTACCTGGCATCATCCCCGACCTTTGAGAGTGATGGAAGACAAAATGTTCTTGCTCAGAATGTTTTCCCTTATCTTGCAAACCTCTAAAGAACTGTCAGTCCTCAAATATGCAGCAGAAGCAGCGGCAGCACTGTACGGCCAGAAATAATGCGGGCTTCTGGGGCAGTTTGTCACAGCGATTTTGAAGTGAAGTAGTGATGGATGTGGCGGTGGTGATGTAGAGTGGAGCACCATTTACGCTTGCCCTTGCCTTGTATGTGACAAGCTATCTGCACAGGGGGAGGTGGGTGTTTGTGTGGATGGAGTCTGACAGACATGGTCCAGATAGATTCTGCTTGTGAACCACACTCACACACATACAGTGCAAACGTTGCCCACAGTCATCTGTTCACACCCCAAATACAACTCAAATACAAAAAACAAGCCCCAGTCTATCAATCAAACAGTAACAGGACGGACTCCTCTTGCATTCTTTCGCTTTATCAGTTACTAGGAGCTGCAGCACAGATTTGTCTGCTGCTCTTCACACAACCCAGCCGATCTCTTCCGGGCTCGGGTCAGATCTGTGTCTGATCCATCATCTTCCAACCCTGCCTCAAAGGACAAACCTCAAACCAGGGCCTCCCCGCCAGCACATGGATATGTCGACACAAAACCAAGAACATTCATTTTGACGGGCCTCAAATGAAAGCCCTAGCTCTCACTGAGGGCTGTGCTTTGGAGGAAAACTCCAAAAATACATCTGCGAGGCTGTTAGTGTTTCACTCTGAGTGAAATTATAAAAGGAAAAAACAGGATGAGTGGAGTGATCTTGGAAAATGTCCATGCAGCCTTCCAGAGGGAAACTTATGGCGCTGATGTTTATAGATTTGTGGAGGAGGGAAATGTTGATAGGCCTCTGGCAGAGGGATCCTGCTCAAGGCAGACGGATGGATCACATGACCACTTTCTTGGCGCAGACAGCTGTTGCCTCCATCTGTACCATCTATGACCTGCTGCTGTCATCCTCCTCTATGCAGTAGTGGGAAACTGCTCAGTGCACAAATAGGGCAAGAATACTGCACCTGTGGGGGACCATGGGGAACAGTTTGACTCAAATTTCTGACAGTGCTTTTCTGTAAGCTGAGATCAGTTTATTTCTACTGAATATCCTTGTCTCTGGTCATGCATTCTGGCCTTAAATCTGTTTTTATAATGTTCATCTAGTTAATTGCTTTGCAATATTCTGGACTCTCAAAACACAAACACTTTGACTGAACTTAAAAACTAGTAATGAGGATTGATTAAAATTATTGGCATTATTTTTCAAGTAAGAAATGTCCCTGATTCCAGCTTCTAAAATGTTTCCTTTCAATGTTGAATGTGGATGTAAACTGAGTATCTTTGTGTTTTGGTCTTTTAAATAATCATAAAATAATAATCATTAGTAGCAGCCTTATGAAAACCTTAAAACTACCTAGGTCTATCAAATCTGGATTTTTGCAGGTGCATACAAAACCAGCATCTTTCAAGAGGTTAATTTTTCAATATGTCTTATGAAAAATTGTTGGATTTGTGACGCAGTGGGTTAAATTTTGATTAACCAAGCCTGTGTGACAAGAATCAGGCTCAGAAGACAAAAAAGAGGAAGCTCATTCTTAATGTTTTAGGCTTTAGGTGAACTTATTAAAGCCCAACAGACTTGGTTCATGTGTCCTTGCTAATCAGGAACCAGTGAGCGGGGGACAAACGAGGGAGGGAGGCCTGTTCTGATGACGCCTGCTCCCAGGGACAGGGAGTCACATCTGTGTCCTCTCCTAAGGTCAGCTTTTCTTCACTGTGTGTGACCGCGCTGTAAAAACGTTCCCGTCTGCTCGCTGAGCAAACATGAAAACACACTCTGAGATCTGAAGGGTGCATTATAGGGAGAGGCGAGGGAGACGTCTTGACAGTGTGTTGGCAGAGACTGTAAGGAGGCGGTTACATCTGGCTTGGGGTAGAACTGAGGCCTGAACTGAGAACTGAATGTAGATTATATATGCTGTTAAATCATTATGTACTGTATCATCCTCATAGGCCTTTTCATAACAGACATTTTACGTGACACAGCAGGAAAACCACAGGAGTAAATAAGGGCTTCGCTCCATTTAGCTTTACTGGTTTTTGGATCCTGCCACTGTCAATGGCAGCTCACTGATACACAATTGATTAATTACACCTGTGCTTTTCCTGTTATTAGTAAGTCAAAATGTTTATTGTGAAAAAGGGCCCACATTCCCATTCCCATGCTCAGGCATTCACTATTACACACGCACAGTCACTACAAATACGACACACATTTCTCCCACTAATGTACACAATCCTACCCTCTTCCTGTTTGGTTAAGTCAAACATATATTTGAGTTGTGTGCAGTGTTGCCAGACAGGGAGGTTATCCGCCCAGTTGGGCTACATTTCATTGGGTGGGTAAAAATAGTTTTGGGCCTCTCCTCCCATTCGTTTGACATAAAGTGACTGATAACTGATAAACCATTGAAATCCTAAAACTAGAAAATAACTACTTCCTTTATAATAATTATGCAGTCAGAGGTCTGTGATAAAAGACTTGTAAAAGTTTACATCTGTTCATATACGTGAATAGCCTTATGGTCACATTATCCAAGAGTATGTAGAGGAAAAAAATAATTTAATTTTATGGATATTTACGTTTATTTTCAACTATACAGTTTTATCCCTCTGCTAAATGGAAATTCAAAATGAGGGAATTTTTTTGACAACAGGGCGCTTTCTAGGCTCTCCTTAATTACTTTTTAATTAGTCAGATCAGGCAACACTAAACTGTTCTGTTCTGTCTTACCTGTATGTTTGTCTGTTTAATCTGTGTTATCTATTTTGATAGGTCACACTACACTAATAAATATTAAGTCAATTTGAGTAGTGATAGTAACTTTGCTGAGAAGTAAGGATAGCTGTATGACTGTCATGTGCTGCAATGAAGAGGGCAAAAAAAGGTTTCAGTGGGATGAATCATCTGCAAACGCTTTAACAAATTCCCAGAAATGTATTTGTAGTGGTTAACAGCACATTGAATTTGAAGTCCTTAAGTGATCCAACTTTGTTTTTTAAATATTGAATCCTGGACTGCTGTCAGAAAATGCCACTGAAATGTTCAATTCAATTCTGCACTGCTCCCTAGTGCTCAGATCCAATACTACATACATACAGTGCTACCCATGAGGTTTCTCATGTTACAGAGAAAAATACTTAATAGTGCAATCGTTATCATCCATCAAATTCATTCAAAAATGTGACAGAAGCTACAGCTGACTTCATTTTGAAATACAGACTGGAGACTATAAGTGTTGGTAGTCTCATAGCTTTCCAAGATTAAGAATGATTTTTCAAACTCAACTTTTATTCCAACATGAATGAGAAGAAAATAGACATTTGAACGTTTGCAGGTCCTTGACCACCAGGCCAACCCCATCTGCCGAGGAAGATGGTGTGATATGATAAATATCCAGAAAAGCTACTAATAAACTTGTGGCGAGATTCTTCTGTCAACTGTTGTTTTGAAAAGGTTGAGAATGAACTTTCAGCCCTAAGTGGAAAATGAATTTAAAGGCAAAGTTTAATATTTTAACATTTCACTTTTTTTAAAATGCAGGAGAGAAAGCATGAGCAGAGACTCCAACAAGAGACACATAACATAAAAACAAATCAAATCATGACATAAAATGTACAGGTAACCAACCCCCGATGAGGTCAGAGCATCTTCTTTCACAGAGAAAGTGTTACTGTGGCCTGAACCCAGTAATGACCAGGTTGGACTGCAAAACACAAACAAACCAGACCAGCTCATCTAAAACAAAAGCTTTACCTGGTGTGTTTCAGGTTATTCTGCACATTTTCTAACCAGCGGAGAAGCTACAGTAGACTCCCCAGTGATCACTAGTGTAGCGTCCACAGTCCAGCTTCTCCAGTCCCACCAGGGCCATGTGGTCAGGGGCCAGGCGTGGAATGCCGTCCTTGGTAGCCGGGCGGAAGTAGATCCTGTCGAAGCGACAGCGACTGACGTAAGGAACAGTCTTGTTGCTGTTAGTTTTGGTGTCCCATGTGTAGCGGCAGTGCTCCTGCTTTCCCAGATGCTCCCACACGTCGCAGACGCTGGGGGGCAGGCCCACCTTGGCCACCTGAGATGGTGCCCGGGGCAATAGTTACTAAAGATGTACACTTTGTGAATACATGTATGGGTGAAATGATAACCAAAAAAAAATGTAAGTGCAAACGTGTTGTTTTGTTGCAGACATTATTTGGACTTTTGAGCCATCACACATATTTTCAAGTCAAGACAAACAACTGACCTCAGTGTCCCTCAGGTTTGTGTCTCCCCCAAACAGGACGGTGACATCGTCTGGTGCCTCTCTCATCCTCTGCATTGCCATTCGTAGCTGTTTCATACGTTCCTCTGCGTGGCCTTTACAGCTCTCAAGGTGGGACGTCATGAGGCACAGCTTCTGGCCTTTGAAGTTCACCTGATTGCAAAGACAAGAAAGACTTTATTTCAGTGAAGGCGAGCTGGATTTAAGCACGTGCCGTTGAGCATTTGGACAACTATCTGAGCACAAACCTGAGCTACAAGCAGATTCCTCATCATTTGAGTGGTGGGGTAAGTTACTATCTGGCTCTCCACGAATTTGACTCGTGACTTCTTCAGCATCATCCCAGTGAAGTAACCGTCTTCACCA